>PHNY01245800.1:3196-15679 GCA_003724115.2 Anethum foeniculum
AATGGGACAGAGGGTGTATGTGTTAGCTGTGTTTGTATACTTCTAACGTCTTCTCTCTTTTTTTTAATGATTGCGTTGCAGGAAGTACAACTGGAGGACTTCTTGGTTTGGCTCCCCAATCCAACTTTCCGAATCTAGTTAATCAGACAATGCCCAACATGCCAAATTATTCAGGTTCTGTCTCGGGTGCATTTCCTGGATTGCTTGGAATGATCCCTGGTATCATATCTGGTGCTTCAGGTGGGGCAGTTTTGCCTGGACTAGGAGCAACTCTAGGGGAAGTTTGTCGAGAATATCTTAATGGACGGTGTGTGAAAAGTGATTGTAGATTGAATCACCCACCGCACAGTCTGCTGATGACTGCATTAGCTGCCACAACCAGCATGGGAACTCTCAGCCAGGTACCCATGGCGCCTTCTGCAGCTGCAATGGCTGCTGCTCAAGCAATTGTTGCTGCTCAAGCACTTCAAGCCCACGCTGCTCAGGCACAAGCTCAGTCTAATCACAGAAAAGATTCTTCTGGTATGCTTTGTTAAATTATGTGTATATATATATATGTATGTATGTATGTGTGTGTGTATGTATGTATGTATGTATATGTATGTATTTGATCGTGCTGCTTATGTTTTCTATGTTCACTGTGGGTTGCCCGTGGCTTATTTGTGGTGATTACCATAATTATTTAATTTAAGTCCTAATGGGCTGTGCTAATGGTTGTTTAAAAGTTACTGATAAATGAACCTACCATCTTTGCATGCTTATGTTTCGCATTAATGAGTCAAGTTTATGCTTCTGGTAGTTCCACCTGCTGATAGTTAAAAATGTGTGTTGATTTTTTCTGTATCAAAGTTTGCTTCTTCTCTTTTTCTTTTTTCATGTCAATGAAACTATCATTGCTTGTAATATTAAAGTATTGTGGTGCTTCCTAGTAAATACTTCATGCAATCTGTCCTCACTGCAATTGTTTCTATATTTGCAGAAGCAGCGGACAAGGATGGTAAGGCTGATTCCCTGAAAAAGACCGTGCAAGTTAGCAACCTCAGTCCGCTTATTACAGTGGATCAATTGAAACAGTTGTTTGCTTTTTGTGGTACAGTCGTGGAATGTAGTATAACTGAGTCAAAGCATTTTGCCTACATAGAATACTCAAAACCTGATGAGGCTACTGCTGCCTTGTCACTAAACAACTTGGATGTTGGTGGTCGCCCACTGAATGTTGAAATGGCAAAGTCATTGCCTGCAAAGCCTGCTGTTTTGAATCAACCTCTTGGCTCATCGTCTTTACCCATGGTGATGCAGCAAGCTGTAGCAATGCAGCAAATGCAATTTCAGCAATCTTTGTTAATGCAACAATCTATGGCTGCCCAACAGGCTGCTAATCGGGCTGCGACCATGAAGTCTGCAACAGATTTAGCAGCAGCCAGAGCTGCAGAAATAAGTAGATCCTTGAAAATTGATGGATCTGGGGGTGAAGATAAGGAAGCACAGAGGAAATCAAGGTATATGCCTATTTTTTATAATGTTACCAGTGACCACTATTCTTTTTCTATCTCTTTTAGCTGTATATTAATCTGGTGAAACAAAAATACATATTATAGCTAGCTTAAACTTGTGAGTGTAGCCTGGGACATCCTGCCAAATATGAAAGATGGTTATAGTTGCTCCTTTTGATGTACTAGGTGAATGTTAAAATTTTCATACTTCTGGTAAATAATATTGGGGGTTTAGAAGCCTCCCATATAATAACTACTTGTGTCTTTTAGCATCCTTTCCATTTTACCTGTTTCAATTTTGAAGAAATGTTGATTGTTTAAGACCCTGAAATTGCAACCGTCCGAAGTGAATAATTCTCTGCACACCTCAATATAAAGAGATATGTTGAATAGTCTTTGACTCTCTGTTTGGCATATCGTGTGGTTTAGTCAACATTTGTAACTTTCTCTGAAATCATTGTATGTGTGTACTATTTTTTTGCAAATGGTTTGGATATTACCTAGATTAAAAATGCAAGGAGGTACACATGTGAAGTATGGGGCAAGCATTACTGATTTGCTAGTGTAGTCTGCAAATAATAAAGTTGCATCATTAGTTATCTTAAAAGTGAAGAGGTATGATATTTTCTGGATTTGTGACATTAAAGTCAAACCAAAATCCTTTCTTTAGGTAGAGAAAGCGTTGCATACAATCTTTATTTCCCGGAAACTATCTTACTGAAATGAAAATTGGAGTGTGAACAAAATTATGGCTTAGAAGTAGGTTCCACCATCTGATGAGGAACAGAAGTGGAAAAGATTTATATATGTTATTAAATAGTTTATATCTATTTACTTTAGAAAGAATTAAAAATAATTTGTTTATATGTTTTATATGTGGGGCTAGTAGTTTATTAATTATGTAGGTTACTTTAAATAAGTCCAAGTGTTAACGGGCCTTGGTCCATTAGGTATTATTATTAGGGTTTTTGACTCCAATATAAGTCATGTAATCCCCCATATTACAGAGCTTTGAATTTTGATTATACATTTTTCTTGGGAATAATATTAATCAATTATTTTTGGGATTCGTAATCATTGCTTATTATCTCTTTAATATTTTGTCCTGCATCACCATCCCTGCCTAATTATTTTGTTTGGTACTTGTCATACTGTTTCACAATGTTACGCAATTTATAATTTCTTGAGGAACTAATGGCTAGACTGATAATTTAATTGTTAATAGGTCACCATCTCCTGCCCGTGCAAGGTCAAGATCCAAGTCAAAATCTCCTGTCATAAAAAGGCGGAGGTCTCGCTCCTACTCACCTCTGTCTCGCCGCGCCAGAAATCATAGGTCAAGATCACCTTTCAGGTCTCGCCATTACTCGAGCTATGATTATGATAGGCGGTCATATCGGGACTCTAGGGATGACAATGCCAGGAGTCGAAGACGTGACTTTGTTAGATTGCATGATCGTCATTCTCCTCGTACCTCGAGAAGAAACAGAAGTAGGAGTGTTAGTCCCCGGACTAGAAAGTCATTTCGAGATGGTTCCTACTCTCCAAAACGTCGTAGGGAAAGTCCTGCACATAAGGGCAGAAAATCATCTCATGCTAGTTCTAGATCTCCAGGTCATTACAAGGGAAGTAAATCATCCCCACCAAGTGATGAGGAGAACAAATTAAGAAGCAGAAGGCGATCTAGGTCGAAGTCTGTGGAAGTAAAGCATCGCTCTAGCGATAAATTAGATGAAAGCAGGGAGGGAAAACTAAAACGACGTGATCGAAGGCGCTCTAGATCAACATCATTAGAGGGTAAGCATCAGAAAAAAAATAGAACAGATGATGCTAAATCTAAACACAGAAGGCACTCTATATCCAGATCTCCGGAAGATAAGCATCGCTCAAGTGATAAATACGGAAAGACCAGAGAAGAGAGGTCGAAACATCGTAGCAGAAGGCGTTCCAGGTCAACATCTGTTGAAGATGACTGTCGGAAAAGTAGTAGGGTGTCTCCGAAACGATCTAACGAGCAGAAATCAAGTCGCAGAAGACGCTCCAGGTCGAAATCTGTTGAACATAAATATCGAGAGAATAAAGATGTTAAAGAAAAAGGTGAAGAGGAAAAGGGAAACCACAAAGATAAAGGTCTGGTAGAAAGTGATGAGCTCAGCATAGAAGCTGATTATAATTCAATCAAATCAACAGCCTTAAAGGATGATGGGGCATCAGTTTTTTTAGCAGAGACCAACGGCAAGACTACATTAGTCATGGAAGATGATGATCTAGGTGATAGCGATGTTGATCGTAAACAATCTAAAGAGGATGAGACAAATTATGAAAGACATGAGACAACAAGAAGTCCTGGACTAGCTTAAAAAACCTTTTGGGGGCCTCTTTACAGAGTGTATCCAGGTTCCGGACGAAGGGAGGTTCCTGATTCATTGAAGAATGGCTATTTCTAGCGATCTCTTACTGGTCAAAACTTGTGTATTTGTCTCCTCAGACATGAATATGTTGTCTTTGTTTTCTTTTGCAGGTCAAGTGGGAAAGTTCTATCGGGGTCTTCTTTTTATGGTTTAAAGTGTTTCAAGAAGTATTCTGCTCGAATTGTCTGGTTTCAACTTGCACTATTGTACCATACTTCTTAAGTCAGCTTGATTATGTTGGACTATTACCTATAATTAGGTAGTTGATTCTCTTTAAAGTGTCTTTAGTAACTGCACATACTCCAGTTTCCATTTAACCGCTTTCCTTTTATAACTCTTAGGCTTCTTTTATTTTCTGATTAGACAAGCTTGAGATGTGACTAATAAGCTAATGTTATACGACAGGCTACCTCATGCAGTATGCAATCCTTTAACTGATGTTACAGACTACATGTTTTCATTTTTAAGGCCATGTTAGAAGAACTTTTTTTACCTCTGGACTTTCAATAATATTAAGCACCAACCAGCAGACATTGAAGTACTACAGATATTCGATGAAATCATGTAAAATAAATTTATAGATGAGATAGTGCAAAGTATTATAAGTTAGTCATAGTGGTAATATTACAACCGTGGAAGCTGCATAGCCTTGAACAGCTGTATAACTGAAGTCCCTTTCAGTTTTTCCCTTCTACTTAAATTTATTGAATTAAGTGAAGTAATATTGTATGACTTGGGATCGTTCAGATTTGAATATGGTAGATGTGCTTTCATTTAGGCATATCACTATTGAAGCATATGTTTATGTAGATTTCTAGGCTTGTTGATCTTTTGTGCTTAAACGTAACACATCTTTTCTTATGTTTATAAAGGTATGCAGTTACTTTTGTTAGGACTCTGCAACAATGTGTTGCCAGTATAGGATCTTATGCAAGTACTGGTTATGTATGTAGGCTGGATACAAAGTTTATGAAACCTAAGTTTTCCATATTTACAATATTGTGCTATCCTGTACCTTATGTTTCTTTTTCTTTTCTTTTGGTTTCCCTTTTTTCTTTCTCTTTCCCGTCATTAGGTAATGCAATTTTAAGGCAGGCTAAAGCAGGAAATTGCTGCGATGACTAGCTTCACAATCAAACCTTGTAAGAATTTGAGCAGAGTGGCTTGACCGTGTACATAATGTGTGGTGAATATTGAATGTTTTTTGATTCAGGTAAGCCAGTGTTTGTAGGGTTTAATGTCTGTATGTAGGGCTAGGATTACTGTTTGTAGTCAGATACATACCTGGAAGTGCCAAATGAATGACGTGATGACCTTAATATTGTTCAGCATTCGTTTTTCTCAGTTGATAAAAATGTTGGGTTATGGGTGACTGGTGTTTCGATACATATTTTTTTTTAGGTAGCATGATAACTGTGGATTACAAAGTATGCTATCTTGTAGGGATAATGGCCTGCTTATTATTAATTGTTCACAAAGTTCGTATTTTGTCTCGTACATTTAAAACAGCATAGAATCAGTAGACCCAAGAGGGAGGTTTGTAGATAATGTTGCCTATACTGTTAATACTGGACTTTGGCATTCATGTATCTGGGGTGCTTACCAGCATAACATGTACGTAAATGTTTGCTTTAATGGCTACTCCTCCCCATTGATTATGTTTGAAGTGATTAAGAGTTTAAGAATCAACCGTTATGCGAAGAAAACCATATGAAATTATAAAATGCTAATGGGTATCTGCAAAATATAGCAAACTGAAGTTGATTTTGACATTGTTGTGACCAACCTGCTCAGGGAGAAGTGATACATAAAAGCTTATCCAATGTGCATGTGGGGAAAGTGTTGCTGGGAAAAATTAATTAGTGTGTGGTGAATTACATTTAAAAATTTGTTGGAAAAAAAAGTATAATAATGTGTTTACTTGATTAAGTTGAAGGATACTTTTATTTTAAAAATATTAATTAAGATTAGCATAAAGAATGAAGCTGTTAAACCATGTCAATTTGACCAAAACGTGAATTCACCGAATATACACGAAACATTATGCGGACCAAATCATTAGGAAAGTAAGAAATACCATTTCGAATTAGGGCGACTGGCAGACCGGAGTTTGAACACGGTGTTTTATCGTAGCCACGTTGGGAGAGCAAAAGTTTTCACTCAAAGAAATTGAATCAACGTGCTCTCCGCAGATATTGAAATATGTGATTAAATTTGAGAGATGCATTTTTTTTCGTCAAAAAAAATAAAAAATTTGAGAGATGCATTTTTTACTGCAACTGTTTTTGCTATAAGATTTATTACACCTTTCGAATACGTAATAACAAATATTTCCCCAATCTTCTTTTAATGGTGTATCTGGTATTAATGTTGCAGTATTAGTGCTGTGGATAAAAACAAAAGTTTTTGTTAAAAGTTATTTGATAAAATTTAAAAAATATTTTTGACCTAAAAATGTTTTTTCGGCTTTTGCGGAAAGCACGTGCTGATTTTAATCTCACTGAAAACATTATTTAACCACTGGAGATTCCCAAATGGAATGGGAACATCTCGCCATGAATTTTGTAGTGGGACTACCAAGAACCAAAGCTGATCAGATGCTATCTGGGTGATTATCGATTGATTGATCAAATCGGCACATTTTCTAACTGATAAGTGAAAGATTTTTGTTAGACAAGCTGATTAAATTATATTTGGATGAGATTGTTATTCGACATAGAGTACCGGTGTCTATTGTGTCGGACAGAGATCACGGATTCAATTCGAGGTTTTGGCGATAATTTTAAGAGAATTTGGAGCCAAGTTGAATATGAGTACCACCTTATCATCCGCAAATAGACGGACAAAGCGAAAGAATTATTCATACAATTGAAGATATGTTAAGAGTTTGTGCATTGAATTTTAAAGAAAATTGGGATGATCATTTGCCTTTGGTGAAATTTTATTATAACAACAGTTACCACGCGAGCATTGACATCCGCCATATAAAGTTCCATATGGAAGAAAGTGCAGATCTCCTGTGTATTGGGACAAAGTTGGTGAGCGTAAGCTTTTGGGTTCAGAATTGATCCAACAGACCAAAGAAAAGATTGAATTGATTCAAAAAAGATTGATGACCACACAAGATCGACAGAGAAAGTATGCTGATCAAAATCGAAGAGATATGGAATTTGAGCATGGAGAGAAAGTATTGCTAAAAGTATCATCATTGAAAGGATTATCCATATTCAGAAAGAAAGGAATGTTAAGTCCAAGATATATATTGGACCTTTTGAGATATTAAAGTAAGTTGGAATGGTTGCTTATGAATTGACTATACCGTCGCAGATGCAGCACATTCATAACGTCTTTCATGTATATATGCTTAAAAAATACAATCTAGATTCAAATCATGTGATAGAGTATTAGCCCTTAGAGATTCAGCCAGGTCTGTCTTATGTTAGATCGGCAAATGAATGCGCTTAGAAATAAGATAGTATCGTTAGTAAAGTTTTTGTGGAGGAATCCCGGAGTTGAGGAAGCAACTTGGGAGCTTGAAAGCGAAATTCTTGACAAGTTTCCTAATTTATTTACTTAGGTGTGATTCTGGAGACATAATCCTTTTAAGAGGGAATGGATGTAATATCCAGGAATCACGCGACTTGTATTTTCGAATAATATATGTAAACGTGCAATTTTATGTGAAATTAATACATATTATATTATAATCCAGTTTAATGAGTCACTATGTGATATATTATTTTGTGCTAGCAATCAAAGAATTATTTATGAGGATAAAAGGAAAAATGAGTGAGTTATGATTTTTATGGGAATTATGTAAATACACGATTATGTGACTCGTATATGTTGATACGGTTAAGCGAATAAAATAAATGTATGACCGATAAAGGTTATCAGATTTTATGCATATGACAAAAATAGAAAGGTGAATATAATTAAGGTTGAATATGAAAATTAAGTGGAAGTATGAGGTTTGATTGTGGAATGTGTGTACGTGCTATATGACTTGTACGTGTTGGATTATGTGATCGATGTGTTTTTAAACAAATTTAAATGCTTTATTATGTACAAATATGATTTATATGAGCCTTTAAATATTTTTATAAAAAAAATGGGATGCGATAAAATTATGAGATTTACTTATGGACTCTTTAAAAATAATAGTTGGATTTAATTTGGTTTGAATTTATTTTAAAATGATTTTATAATCATTATGTCAATTATTGAGCATTATCTTGTAAAATATGTCTATACGATCAAACATTATTTTAAAAATATGGAGAGAAAGTTAATTTAATTCTCTATATGTTAAAAATAAAATTTCATTTTTATCAAACTGTTATCTCACTGTTATTTATTTTACAAGTACGAATTATATGGATTTTGCGATAAAGAATATACAAATGGAAATTAGTTTTTAATAGGAGAATTGTAATTTTGCCCTTGGCTGTGTTTACCCCGAACCCAACCCATTTTCTTGGTCATTCTCAACTCTTCTTCATCTCTCTAGAGTCTCTCGCTCTCTCTTTTACGCTCTCGGTACTTTACTCCTTTGTCTCCACCTTCGTTTCAGGCCGATTTTGTTGAATTAAGACCGGATGTTTGCTCATTTTCTTCTCCTAAACACTGATATGTACTTGTATGTGTGTTTGTGATTTTAACAGCGGTTATTGGCAAAACCCAACTTCGTTTAAGTGTTTAATTCGCTTGCGTTTAAGCGTTTTGCCGCCGCAGGTGATGAGCTCCAGTTAGCCGGCGGGGACGATGATGGTGATTCTGAGTCCGAATTATAATAAATTACTTCGTTTAAGTGTTTAATTTGCTTGCGTATAAAGAGTTCCGTTTTTCAAAAAAATTGAAAATTTTGTCCGATTATGAGGATTAATCTTGAAAATTTGTTAGAAATTGTTTGGATAGGTAATTGTTGTTGGTGTCAGCATGAGACCCCACAGGTAATTAACAAAAACAGGGAAAGTGCCGCATATATTTTTATTTTATTTTTAAAGAGAGAGAAACAAGAGGCGCAATTCTATGTTTCATTAACCTATCTGTTTAATACTAAAATATTTTCGAAAATAGTTTTCTCTACTCAAACCGACTTGACTTAATTGGTTTTAAATTTCATTTAAATAATCTTTAGTTGATTTAATTAATTGGTTAAAGAGAGTTAATCGACTAAGGATTTATTTAAATAGTAACCGACTCCAATTAAATTAGGTTATTTTCAAATATTAATTTTTAAAATCAAAATTCTTTTATACTTAGTTTTGTTTATCAAATGTTTTATAAAAGATTATTCAAATATTATTTTCTAAAATTAAATTGTTTTATAAAGAAACAAAAATGTTTTCTTAAAATGTTTTCAGACCGTTTCATGTATGGTTGACATGTTTACATGTTATCAGCTAATTGTTATTTGTATGCGTGTCTGGATTAGTAAGTGTACATAAAGTATATATGATATATGTACAAGATATTTTATATAAAGCGAACGGGTAGAATAGTGTTAGACTTTCAGGTTGAATGACGATTGGTTATAAGGATACTAAAATTGCGTCTTTAAACGTGTAACTTCGGAAAGTGAGAACGAACGGTATGGGAAAGGAAAGGCCCCACTAGGTGACGGGAAAGTAGATTCTTTCGTCAAGAAAGAAAGAGAGTAAAGCAAGTAACATTTCAACCCTTGCCTACCATATTATAATTGAACACCTACTGTCACCTAACGATCAGCTTTATGTATTGAAATAGCTTGTTTTTTTTTTTTTCCTTCTGAATATCATGCCTTATTTCAACTGCAAATACTTTCATGTTGATAATACTTATGATTTCCTGAATGATGAATTCTTTGGTACACTTTACTACTTGTTAACGTAACAAGTTTTATGAAATTGAAATTAAGAATGATTTCAGACTTGAAAGAGTCTCGATGATTTCAAAGATGGTAAAGATTTAAAAATGAAAAGTATTTTAAAAAATGAAAGATTTCAATCCAAATTATTTCTACTGATTTCTATAGATTGGAGGCACAAGTGGCCTAGTAATGCCGGTCCAGCTATATTATTATGAAGACCAGTGCGGGCTGGCACATTATGAAGACCAGTGGGGTCTGGCATTTGGAAGGCCAAATACGTTGACTTTCGGGTAACCTATTCATGTCCAGAGGGGCCTTAAAGTCCGCTATGGGGATTGTACGTGGCTGATCACATGTGTAATATAGAGCGTTATACACTCCAATCGAGTAAAATATTTTATGTAGAGAAATGTCCAGATGATCGGACTGTTTTGAAAATAAGATAAATTTCCATGAATGAAAGTAAAATTATGATGAAAGAACTGGTTGGAAAGGAAATGTTTTGATAAAGGAAAATTTTATGAAAGTTTTGAGAAAAGAAAGATTTTTATGAAATAATGGTTTATAAAATGATTTTCTTAGAACGAATCCTAACTTTGAACCTCTCTTAAGACCTTTGTAACTCAAGCATATAATTATGAACTTTTATCTTATTCTGTTAAATAATTGGCTTATCAGTTTATAGCAGTCACTTGTTGAGCTTTTGTAGCTCATTTCGTTGTTTATTTAAACCTGACAGCTAAGCAAGAGGAAGATGGTCAGACTTAGGGCACGGCTTATAAGATTGTCTATAATGATCCTCCCCGTTCCGTTAGATTTGTTATATTAGTTCAGGTAGAGGACACTTTTGGTTAGTAGTTAGGTTTAAGCAATGTTGTTGTAGATCGTTATTATCAATACATTTGTATGTTTTGTATAATTCACAGCCGGAGTTATGACTATAGCTATTTATTAAGGGTTCGTAATAATTTTATATTGTTGGTTAGTAGTTGTAACTTGTTTCGTACCATTACCTGTTTAAGATCCATGTGGTGAAAAAAGGGTTGAATATTTATATTGTTATATCCAGGTTATGCATGTTAATGTTGAGTCATGACTTCCCAATCTAGATCCTGGATGAGGAGGGCATAATACTCAATCCAAATCAAAATCGATTCAAATTATACGAAATTGAAATTAGACTCTGATCTGATCCTCTCTGAACAATATTTGATTATATTATACGTGAAAATTCATCTGATAGTGAAGTTGATCCGAAACCAATTAGAAAATTAACAAAAAGAACCTGAATTTTGACTTGCTATAAGTTATAACCAATTTTCGTCTTATCAATTCCCCGATGGTCGATCAATTTGGAAGTTTATGACTTGACTAGATTGAATAAATCGTGGAGGGGGGGGGGGGAATCACCATCTTCTTTAGCAGAAAACTCCAAGTATTTTCTTTAACTCCTTCAAGATTATCTTTTCAAAATTAAGCTCCAATCATAGGGCAAAGAATAAGTCAATCATTATTTATGATAAATGATGCGGTCCATCTCGTCTTCCTTCAACAAAACCTCTTAAGGGAGAGTTAAACATCTGCTCAGATGTTTCTTTTTCAATTTTTCCAAATCAACTTGATTACTATAGTTGAAAAGAGTTATGAAGTAAATTGGCTATCCATTTGTGGGCATTTAAGAAAGATACTTTTCGGATTACAGGGCATTGATATCACTTGTCACAATAATAAGGTTTAAGATCTACTTTGAAAATAGAGAAACACATAAAAGTAAAGAAGACAAAAAGTAATAACAGAAAACAAGGTTCAATTAATCCATAATCAGTACAATGTCATATTGGTGCATATATAGGCAATACTTGGGACCAGGCAGCTGCAAGACACGTGCCCACTAATGATTCCCACTACTATGTGACTAATACTGATAATACCATAACTAACTTATTTAATAAAACGACAACGTTTAGCTTAAAACTCAAATAATATTTGCCTCCAATCATGACAACTCCCTCACTGTTAAAGGAATCCTTGTCCTCAATGATTAAAATCAGGATACTTCTTTATGAAATTGTCCCAGTACTCCCAATTTGCTCCCTCAGGTCACTGTGCTCCCACTGAACAAGAACCTTCACTACTGGGGATATACCCTTTTTCACCAGCTTCCTTTCTAAGATGTTGACAGGTTTGGGCTCCCATTCTCCAGCTTCATTGACTCCTGGCAATTCGATGTGCACTACCTTGTTACTTCCCAGTTTCTTCTTTAGTTGAGAAACATGAAAAATATCATGGACTCTAGAACCATTTGGCAAACTGAGCTAATATGCTACCTTTCCAACTCTCCTGGTGACCTTATAGGGTCCATAATACCTTCCTACAAGCTTATGATTCTTCCTCAGATTGACTGACATTTGTCTGTATGGTTGAAGCTTAAGGTAAACTTTATCACCAACTTGGAATTTCCTCTCGCTCCTTTTCTTATCAGCATAAAACTTCATTCTCTCCTGGGACTTGATCAGATTATCTTTGAGAAGCAGCTGTGTATTCACTCTATCTCTGACAAAGCTGGTAACTGTAGGATCTTTGCATCTAGCACTTTGATTGGATATTGAAGGAGGCAACTGACTATACAATGCCTGATAAGGAGTCATACCTGCAGATATATAAAAGGTGGTGTTATACCACCATTCAGCCATGGAAATATAATTTTCCCAGTCAGATGGCTTTTGTC
>PHNY01245821.1:9461-22957 GCA_003724115.2 Anethum foeniculum
TCTTAGTCCATATAATTGTTTATATTAATATATTTGGTCTCAGTTTTTTTTCGCCAAGTTATATTGTTTTGTTATTTTTTGTTCTTCGTGGCTAGATTCATTATATTGTTTCTGTTGTGTTTGTCTTTTTTCGTAGCCTGTCTATTATATTTTTATCAAATTTTTAGATTTATTTACTATGCATAAATCAGAAACTATCGTTGAAGTAGACAATGTTGTACTAGAAAAAATCTCTAGTAGTGCTCGGAATATAGAGCAAATGGGACACCGGTTTGTTGGTGTAGTAAAATGCAATGTTGGTAGTATGACCAAGGATATAGACGGGTGGTGGATTGATGCCGGTGCGACCCGTCATGTTACAAAAATGAAAAATAATTTAGTTGAGTTTGTAAAACTCAAGAAAGGGGAGTAAATAATTTATATGGGAAAGGGTACCGGTCTAGATGTGGTTGGACTTGGTACGTATAGATTGGATCTTGGGAATAATATTCTGGTTCTAAAAAATGTGCTATTTGTTCCCGGAGTAAGACGTAATCTTATTTCAGTTCCCGTGTTGACTAAAAATGGTCTGAAAGTGCGGTTTTATGATAATAAATTTGTAATTGAAAAAGACAATGAAGTGGTTGGTGTGGGCATGCATGAGCCAGAACATAGGTTGTTTAAGCTTCCAATTATAACGGAAATCGAGAATAATGATATTGGCACTTCTGATAATATTTTGTCTTTTAATACATGTCCATATGACATGTGGCATCAAAGATTGGAACATCCTGGAATTAGTAAAATGGAGCGAATTATAAAAGATAATTTGTTGCCTCATATGGATGTTAATAAATCTGTGTGTGAACATTGTGTAAAAGGAAAAATGACAAGAAAACCTTTTAAGGAACGGGAAAGAGCTAAAGAGCTACTGGGTTTGGTACACTCCGATATATGTGGTCAGTTGAGTTGTAAAACTTATTGTAATAAAGAATATTTTATTACATTTATAAATGACTATTCCAAGTATGCCCAAGTGTATCTTATATAAAGAAAATCTGAAGCATTTGAATGTTTTAAGAGATATAAGATTGAAGCTGAGAAGCAACTTTGTAGAGACATAAAGGTTTTGAGAACTGATAGAGGTGGAGAATATAGATCCATGAAATTTGATAACTATTGTAAAGAGAAAGGAATAATAAGGCATATGACTATGCCTTATACACCACAACAGAATGGTGTGGCAGAAAGAAGAAATAGAACATTATTAAATGCTGTAAGATGTTTATTGTCACATTCTGGACTGTCCAAAAAATTTTGGGGGCATGCGTTGTATGCGGTAAATTATATATTGAACAGAATTCCCACAAAGTCGGTTGAATTGACACCCTATGAAATATGGACACGGAGAAAATCGGATTTGTGTCTTATAAAAAAATGGGGTTGCATTGCACATGTAATGATCCCTTCTCGAAATAGAGATAAATTAGACTTCATAACAATGAAGTGCAATTTAATTGGATATCCCGAAAATTCTAAGGGTTATAAATTTTATAACAAAGAATTGAGAATAACTGAAAGTAGAGATGTTATTTTTATAGAAAATTGTGAGGATCAAGAAAATGTGATGGATGACACATGCCCCCTGATTATTATTGATGAGAATGAGGTTCCTTCAGAAAATATTAATAAACGTGTAGAACAAAATCCAACTGAGAATAGTGAAGTGGATCAGAATATTGATAATGAACTAGTTGAGACTATTAGAAACAAGAGATCAAGAGCTCCACCAGAGTGGATGGATGACTATTATATTAATGATAGTGAAGTATCTTGTTTCTCGGCAGACATGGATATTGAAGATCCTATTGATCCTACTTCTTATTCAGAAGCGATGAGATCGCAAGAATCTGATTCATGGATAGAAGCCATGAAAGATGAAATTGAATCAATTAAAACGAATGAAGTGTGGGAGCTGTGTGATTTGCCTAAAGATAGAAAGTCCATAGGTTGTAAATGGATTTTGAAACGTAAATACAAGGCATATGGTTCCATTGACAAATTTAAGGCTCGTCTAGTTGCAAAAGGTTTTACACAGAAACTGGGAATAGACTATCAAGAGACTTATTCTTCTGTGGAAAAGTTTGCATTAATAAGAATTATATTGACTTTGGTAGCTTGTCTTGATTTGGAACTTTACCAGATGGATGTAAAAATGACTTTTCTCAATGGGGAATTAAAGGAAGATACATACACGGATCAACCTGATGGTTTTCAGGTTGAAGGACAAGAAGGCAAGGTCTACAAGTTAAGAAAGTCAATATATGGATTAAAACAAGCTTCTAGGAATTGGAATCTCAAGTTCCATGAGGTTGCAGTTGAACTTGGTTTTGTGAAGAATAAATTAGATAATTGTGTTTACACTTTGAAAAGTGGGAGTTCGTTTGCAATATTATCAGTATATATGGATGATATATTGTTAGCGGGAAATGAGAAAGATATGTTGGACAACATCAAGTTGGAACTTTGTAACAAGTTCGAGATGAAAGATATGGGTGGCGCCTTATATGTTCTAGGAATCCATATAATAAGGGATAGAAAAAATAGAACTCTGAGTTTAAATCAAGAGAGGTATCTACGCAAAGTACTTAATCATTTTGGGATGCATAATTGCAGTCCAGCGCCAACCCCATTAGTAGCGGGTAAAAGATTAACACGCAATAAAGATTCTGAACATGGACAAGAACCACTAGACGTGCCATATGCACAAGCGGTTGGAAGTTTGATGTATGCTATGTTGTGTACTCGACCTGACTTGGCGTATCCTATTAGTCTAGTAAATAGATACCAAAGTAATCCTAATCAAGCCCATCGGGAGGCTGTGAAAAGGATTATAAAGTACTTAAAGGGTACAGGGTACCACAAGTTAGTTTATCAAGGAAATAATCCAATGGTTATTGGATACTCCAACTCAGATCTCGGAGGTGATAGAGATGATGGAAAATCAACTTCGGGGCACCTATTTATTTTTGGTGGAGCTGTCGTAAGTTGAGGGAGTAAGAAACAAGGATGTGTTGCAAGATACACACAAGAAGCTGAATATATAGCTTGTAGCATGACGGTTACTCATACTGTCTGGATAAGGCGTTTTTTACGTGAATTAAATCTCAATTTAATAGATGGACGTATTGAGATCTTTTGTGATAATACATCAGCTATTGATTTAATTTATAGTGGTGCAAATAGTTCGAGAGGGCAACACGTTGATATACAATATCATTATATTCATGATATAGTAGTGGAAAAGAAAGAAGTGAAAGTAACATATATTCTCACTAGTGATATGATTGCGGATCCTTTAACAAAAAGCATTCTTGCCGAAACATTTGTCAAACATGTTGGTTTAATGGGACTTGGAAACATTTAAGTTCCGATGCTCCATCAAACATGGAGTGATATAAGTATTTTGAAAAAGAAGTCAAGTGGGAGATGTTAGTTGACTTCTATTTCAAAATAAAAGAATTTATTATAGTGAATTTTTTGGTGTTACAAAATAAATATATTAATGTGTAATTATATGTATCAAATATTGATTGTATTAATTATTTGGGCAGTTTCTTTTGGGATGGAGGATTGTTGATGAAACCTATATATTGTGATTTAGGCCATTTGAAAAAGCACTCAAAAGTTGATGATCAACATTTCCTGGAATCCCAAATCAATATCTATTTTCTATCTCCATATACATTCTCGCAAATATTATTAGAATAATTGTTTTCAATATTAAGAATATCTTAATGGTTTATACTGATCTGTTAAACCGGTTGAATTCAACTATGCTGTTCCGTGAATACTATTGACCCTTTTCTGTTTCTTTCTCTTTATAAATCCTGAATCATTGTGCGATGGAATTGAACTAAAGCATATACATAAAATAAATAATTGGAAGTCCGAGAAGATAATCACCCAGGATGATATTGAAAGGACTAACCTACATGTAACATCAACTAAATCTTGAGTTAGTCTCTGCGGAAATTCTGATGAGATTTAATTCCCGAAATATGCCTAAGCTGCACTATGTCAGCAATAGTTGTACTAGATAAGCCATGAAAGTACACGAAAGAAGAGAGTAACCCCATTCCCAAGTTTACAGCCTGATCTGGATTCAGATGTCTTGCCCTTCATGTATAAATAACCAAAGAAAAATGCTGGTTTGTTAATAATCAATTGTCTTCATTCAGTTGTCACACTTTTTGCAAGATTCCGAGGCTGGTCAACATTGTGACCCCGTAAAACAGTAAGATGGTAAGCTAAAAGCTGCACAACAGAACAGAAATGACCGTCTTAATTGCAGGAAATAAGAACAGATCAGGTTTAATTGATCATGATGTATCAATACAGATGAAAGGGCACCAACTACATAACATAAATAAAGAAATCTGTGTATTTCACAATTCACATGGAGGGGAATTCAGATCTAGTAGAATATTAACAATCAAAACTACTTTCTTCCTAAAAAGATGGCCCCTTGCTCTGATTCATCCATTTAGAAAGCATGCAAGTTAAATTCACAACTCATATGACAATTCACAATTACTGATCAGTCATGTAGCCCAATATAATCAATATTCAATATCAACCTTAATTGTTTTAAGACTGGAAGTTTACAAATTTTAAGCAAATTGAAATATCAATTCTTAGGATAAAGATGAGCATTGACATAATGACCAAGTCTTGCATCCACTTGACCTACGTGCAAACAAAAGTTTATTGTTAATTCTAAGCTGAGAGTACAGTCATGTTGTACCTAAAGGATTTCAAATATTAGCCCATCCATTACATTTTTCCATTCTGCCTCAACTTGCAAGATTTCCCATTTGACATAAGAAATATCCTTCCCCTTCTAATGAAAAAGGCTTGGCAGCAAATTCTTAATTTAAGCAACAATTTTTTCTGTTAAATTACATAGTTTTCAATGCAAAGTTTTATGTATAGTGAAGGGGCAGTGAGGACTCAAACCCATGAACTTGTCATGGATGAAGGTGGATCAAAATGAAACTTTGCCACTAGGATATGCTGAACCCTCGATTGGGCGAACCATTAGATGTATAAGATCCATTAGCAACAGCTTATGGTTTTCAGAGAGTTGGCCATCGCTATGTTATCACATTTGGTTTAGGAAAGGTCTTCAAACCCTCCTAACCCATATATTTCCACATATAATATCTACCCCAAATGAACAATAGGACACACCATTTTTTATAGTGTTTGCTTTAATAATGTTATCAATCTTAATACATCATAACGATATGTTTCTCAAAACAGCTAGTTGTTAGTTGTCAAGTATAGAAATAATATATGTCTTAATACTTCTTTAATATATGTAGTTTCATTATGTTACAATTATATCATTCTTTTTTAATATAACTTAAAATATGTACATAGGGACATTTATTGTTGCTGCTTAGTTTGTCATGACTATCAATTCTTTACTCTTAATGGGCTTTCAAGTAAAAGGACGTTAAATGTTAAACATCCAACTAGCAGCTTCCCAAGCAACATATGCTCCTGGTTCGAAAAATGAATTGGGTGGAAACGAGGTGAAATGTGTACTATCTTGTGGGTAAACATTCATAATTTTATTTAGCGCAAAAAAACAATCCATCCTACAAATATGGCAATGAACGTCTTATTCTTTAACTCGTCATTAAAAAATAAAAATAAAAGCACTATCAAATTATTTTCAGTCTTCTACCTTTTTTATCTTATCTTTCACCTAAAGTTTTATCCACAACTTCTCATTCTGTTTCTTCGGGAAATACAGAGTGTTAAGGTTTTGGAGAGTTGGGTATCTGACATGGATCATTGCAGACGAGCACCAATAAGAGATTTCTTTCATTTTTAAGCAACTAACAGTTTTCATTATAGTCATACCGGGTACTTCAACCTTGTCACTTGTCAAAGGATCAGCAGACTCCTTGGCCCATATTAGTTATTTCCTTATGCTTCTTGAGATACTTATGCCCTAATGAACATGATCCCTAAACTGCTGCATCTATTTCAGATGCGTCTTCAGGATATATAACCAGAAGTTTCTAAATTAACGGAAAAATAGAAAGCTACAACATAGTAGTTATGTCTTCATTCACCTCAAGCCAGATCGATTATCTAACAAATGTCCCAAAACATTCTGTAAGAGAATATCTAGAACATTAATATTTCGGAAACAAGTTCATCACATGCCAACGGTTTCATGACATAGGGATTACTATGTTTCCACTATTAATTTTTATGAAACCAACTTTACGAATGCAAATGAATATGAGCAAGGATTTTAAGATTAAATTTCTAAAGAGCAAAATTTAACCAACCTGAAGAGGGACAATGTTAATTACAGGTTGCAGACAGTCTTCCACGTGGGGAACTTTGATCACTCGAACATATTTACCAACATTCATGGAAGCAGCATCTTCTTTTGAACACATAACTATTAGTCGACCTTTGCGAGCATGCAATTGTTGAATTACAGACTGCTGTTTGCTGTCAAAAGTGAAAAACATGTCATGGGTAGCACTACATATTTCCAAGCAGGAAGGCTTTATATATCACTAACCTGAAGCATGAATCATGGGTAGCAATAACAAAAATTGGGAGGTTTTCATCAACTAAAGCTAGTGGACCATGTTTCATTTCACCAGCAAGTATTCCTTCACTATGCATAAGGGCCACCTCTTTCACCTTCAAAGCACCCTCTAGTGCGGTTGCATAATTGTATCCTCTTCCAAACACAAGAAGTGATTGCTCAGCAATTAGTAATTTTGCAAGATCTTTCATCTCATTGTCAAGCTTCAATGCTTCCCTTACTTTACCTGAATTCAGAATAGATTTCCCAAAAATATTTTAATTTACATCGAAATATAAAAAAGATAAAAGAACTTTATCATATAATATTGCAGGAGGATCAACTGTTACATACTTGGTAAATCAACAAGACCATCAACAATAGACTCCCTTCTTGCTTCACTTGAAATTGAATCACTCCCAATTGCTAGAGCCAACATAGTCATTGCCACAATTTGACTCGTATAAGCCTGCCGGTCATATTTAATTACATAAAATAATCGAACAGCAAGTCTACAATCTATCAACTAGACTTGCAACACAAGTAATTACCTTTGTACTTGCAACTCCAATCTCAGAGCCTGCATTTATATGTACACCACAGTGTGTTTTCCTTGCAATTGCACTACCTACAGTGTTTGTAATACCTACACATAATGCACCATTTTCTAGGGCATAGTTCAATGCATTCAGTGTATCAGCAGTTTCACCAGATTGACTAACAAAAGCAACAGTATCTTCTCTGTATATCGGTCCTTGTCGATCTAATAAATCACTGGCGATCTCCAACGTGACAGGTATACCTATACAGTAAATATAAAAAACAATAATGAACGGATAAAACTATATCATCTATAGCACAATGCTATGATTGAGAACTGACCAGAAAGTTCTTCTAAAATAGGTCTTGAAGCCAAAGCAGCATTGTAGCTGGTACCACAACCGATAAACACCATCCTTCTGCTTCTTCTGATTGTCTTAAGGTGATCCTTCAGTCCACCTAAAAGGACAGTTTTGGCTTTGCTTGAACCTCCATGTATCAGTCTCCCCCGCAATGTTGTTGTCAAAGATTCTGGTTGCTCATGGATCTCCTTTTGCATATAATGCTCATATTTCCCTTTATTTATTTGCTCCACTTCCATCTCAAGAATGGATAATGCACGTTGCACAGCAGCAGGCCTAGAAATAGCACCATTCAATGTTCCTTTGCCATCATCAAACTTGAGAATCGACACACTGCCATTCTGAGCAAACAATATTAGTGACTAAATAAGCTTTATCTAATATCTTATACATTTAAATATGAAAAAATTACATATCAGGATCGACTTTCAAAACTAAGAGATTTACTTGGTTTCTTGAGAAGCTGATTATGATATTAGTATGATTTGATATTATAGAATCATATAGCTATTCTACTTTTACTCCTTATAAGCTAATGTCAGTCCTTGTAATCCCCTTAAAATGTGAACATGAACACACCCATAATGATTATACTATCCTAGACCACTAAAACCATAAGGATTTTCGAATTTCATGCATAAAGTTGCAACCAATTTCTTATGGATTTGTTTTCTTTAAGGATAACAGGGTCCATAAAACTGTATACCAATGCCCTAAATCTCTGATCAAGAACCATAGTGAAAACAAAACATATAGCTGACCCGTATAAAGTAAATAAACTAAAATAACAATGTGAAAAAAAAAATACTTGTTTAGATGCACCTTTTTAATCATTCAGCTTTGCTTCACCATCAAATACAAACTATAAAGTTGTACCTACTACTATATTTTTTATCACAATTGTTTTCCCAAATGCCATGATTTTAAAGTTCAATATGTCTGCTGGCACATGAAATTAGAAGTCTAAACCAACCATTTCAATCAAGTTTGATGAAAGGACATATTCTATTGACTGTGATCTGTGGCACAGCACGAATAGAAAAACAAAACACCGCATTCACTCATCTATAAGAAAGAACAGAAGGGGACAATCCAGATGAATAAAGATTGTAATCTCATATAAATCTAACAATGGCTGAAACAGATACAGCAACAAAGTCCAGATACACAAAACTGAGTATCCGGAAAATAAATTGACCCTGATACACATTACAATCACCGAAAACTGCTGGAAATATGCAAAACTGAGCAAAAAGATTGACCGGGACCGGCACATATTTGGCTAATAAGCCTTAAATTGTAACTTTTTTTTGACAGCAGTAATATTTTGCACAGGATCTTACAGTTCATACATGCAAAGTGCAGTATCAAAAGTTAAGGTAAACAAAGTGCATTATGTGCAAAATTAAGCAACACATTATGCATTTTACTCTTAATTGAATGAATTGCAAAGAGAGTCATCCCCGTATATTTATAAATTTCATAGCAAGAGGTTTATTATGGATTATTTATGCAAGATGGATACCTTAAGGTGTACAACTTCACCATCCTCAATCACCAAGACCTTCTTTGTGTGTTCGACTAGTGCATGAGCATCACTTGAAAAATATAATTCTTTCGGTTGATCATTTGTTGAAAGGAATCTAGCATCGTTAAATGAAGCAGGGGTTTCTCCATCTCCTGGATATTCCTGCAGTGAGAATTTCTTTTTATGGCACAATAAGAACCCATTTAACTTGCAGTATATTGTTTGACACAAATTTAAAAGGGAATAAAAATAAATTACAAGCACAGAAATAATTACACAATATAAGATACTCATGTAAAGAGGAATCCTATGTTGTGTTAACCCGTAACCGGACATGCTGACAAGGTGTACAGATCAAAGCGTCAGTCAGATTCTCAAGCTAGAATATATTTAATTCTTGGACATAGATCCCAAATTGGTGTGGGAACCAACATGCTAGTGTAGTACAGAGAAATTTATATATTAATTCTTTCTAAATATAGTGCCTAATTACTGATAAATTTGTTGCCTTTAATCATATATAAGTATTCAGTAACAAAAAATGAACAGGATGATATAAAATACAAGTCTCCAGAGATCTTGATGATATCATATAGCTTCACCATGAGCCTTAGACTCTAATTTTGATTGGACTGCTAAAGTGTAAAATGTCTAGTTGTAAGTGTAACTTGAGAGGATCCAACTCTGATCCCTCGCCCACAACCATGTCATGCTGAATCTCAAACATGTAAGACAGGAAAAGTGTACAGCAGAGATACTCATATAAGAAAACATACTGCTTTATCATGATAGAAAACTGTATGCATAACCTACTTTCACACCAAGAAGCAATGGACTTCCACGCTTGCAGGCAATCAATTCATTTGGATAATGCCGGCTTTTAAAAATTAGGGCATATGCCCCTTCAAGGTGCCTCATAACTTCAAGTACAACCTGACTAAATGTAACAGTCTGATCACCTGCACAAAGAACATTAAAATAACATGACAAACTCAGTACTTAACGACTTGCAGGATATATGTATATCAAGAGAAATATTTCATGTCTAATATCTAAAGTAACATCTTGTTCTCAAAGAAACAATAACATGTACATCAATAGGCCTTTGAAATATAAAGATCTAAACCGTTATATTTTACTATGTACAAGACAAAAACACTTTAGGAAGGCTAGAAAATGAAGTGATTGAGTAGAATAAAAAATAAGGAGACCTCCATATTGCATCGAATAATTAATAATTAAATATTGTATTTAATAACATGATGGTTCTATATTCAATTTGACAAACAGAAAAATATAAGAAGAGACACTGAAGAAATAATATAATAAGAAGGCACTCCATTATGGCTAAAGGTATACACAGCTAAAGCCAAGGGCTCGCATATTCAGTGAAGAAAAATATTGTACCACATTTTCCAAGAAGTTAGTAAACAATGTCCAGGTTACCTACTTTTACTTTTTAATTAAAGATATGCTATTGAGAAGCAAAAAACTTAATATAGCAAGGAAAAGAGACCTTCATTTGCTTGGTCAAATACAAATTTTGCAAGCTTTGGAATCACTTCTGTGTCTGTTTCAGATTCAAAGTTAAACCCATGGCGGATTAGTGTTTGTTTTAACACCTGCAGGTCATAGACAGCATCAATATTGGTGAGGTCAAAACACAAACTATTCAACAATTTGAATTTTAAAAATCTTGAACACGCATCAAAAGACAGATCCATCCAAAGGTGCAAAAGCTCATTAGTAAGCAGTAACATATAGCTGAAGGAGAAATAAATGAATGAATATGTGTGTGTGTATATATATTCTAAAAACTTCTGCAGAAACTGAATTCTAGACCACACATCTCAATAGTTGATATTGTTAATGCAACTCCCTCACGGTATTAAACACCAAGGGATGCACTAGACTTCACTTCAAGGCATGTCAATAGTAGAGTTATGCACAAATTCTTGGCACCTACTTAACGAACCCGTTGGTCTTTTAGAAAAACTTGTTTCCAAAGAGGGTCTTATTTTTAACTTTATTGAGGGATAAAATCCTCCAGTTTGAAAAGGAAAAACCAGTGTCCTCTTCACATTTCTGGTGGATCCCTTGTTCTAATGTCGTCAGTGCATTTCAACTATCAATATGTAATTTTACCAAGTTAATTAATGTTGTTTAAGGTTTTCACTGCCTAGTTAAAAAGAAAACTCCAGTAATCTACCTATACCAGCAGTCTCTAGTGGCAAACAAAACCAACCAGTAGTCTCCCTGAAGCATAACGATCTCAACAGATATTCTAGCTCGGTCAAGGAAAAAAGCATAGAGCTCTTGGAAGTTAAATCTAAGTGGCAGAAGAGGGAAGAAACCTTGAAAAGCTACATTGCCTTAGTATTTTTTTGTTCAAGACAGAATATTTGTGGTTTCATATCAATATGATGGCAAGACTCGAGAATGAGAGCTTACATAGTCAACCCCAAGGCAAATATCTAATCATCTATCTTGATAAGAAACAATGATCATCAAACATCAACAAACTGTTAAATAATACTATCTTTTAGCAGATCAATCATGACAAAACAAAAAATAAAAAGAAGTTATATTTGAGACTTTTTAAAAGATCCCAACTGAACCTCATAATTAGTGATGACTCCATTGTGAACAACCAAGAAGTCGTTTCCACTACCGGAAGACTGAGGATGGCTATTTCTTGGAGCTGGTTCGCCATGTGTTGCCCAGCGAGTGTGTGCAATTCCAGCATGAACAGAATATGCTTCTTCCAAATTTAAATATGTAGAGGCGACCTCTGTAAACAAAAACAGTGAAATCAAATCTGAATAATCAGAGCATCATCAATCAAGCAACATGCCAGTGTAGATGGATAAATGCAGCGGAAATAACCATCAAATATGAAGTCTCATTAACATGAACCTCTTCGAGAATACCAATAATATAAAGAACAAGGTTTACAATATTAACGCAGTAAGGATGTAAAATTAGTCCCATTCATGCATTTCTGCCTCAATGTAGAAACTCTAATTTCATTTGTATTTATAAAGTTAACACCCTTGTTGCTATGATATCGTAATTGATTTAAATAATAAATAAATAAATATACCCAACCAAATAAAGTCAAGTTGAAACACCACATATTTCCTATGCATAATTTAATTAAATTGAAATTTAAAAAAAAAAAAAAGATTAGAGATACGGGTTCAAACTTAACGTACAAAGCTCTATTTTAGAATACCAAGGAAAGGATTCATATCTCTTTGACAAGGAAAAGTTAAATAACAGCATGTCAAAAAAAATTCCAAAAATGTTCACAAAGCATATCACAGACGAGGATGGGGATTGGCGATAGTTTTACAAAAAAAGTATCTAAATATAACTTAATATTGTCGAAAACTGCTGAGCATACAGACTTGAGATAAAGAGAATCATAGTAGAAATGAAGAAAGATACTAAATCCCGATTTGTGACTGTCGTAGTTCCGCAATTATCTTGTCTCTTTTTCAATTTGTCATTTTATTAATAAACAAGTAGTTAAAGTTTCTCTTCAAGTCCCAAGTGAAGTGGGAGAAGTTGAGCAATCACATATTTTACTACAATGTCTAGTTTTAGAAGACATCTTCCAAAACACGACATATATGTAACAACTACCATATAATTGTCGCCTTGTAAATATTAATTCTTGTCACATTCTTTAACTAAAAAGAATCATCAACTGAAACAATTTTCCGCAACTAAACATTCCGAAATGGAAAAATTATGTATCTCCAATGCTACATAATCCAAAGACTACTTTGAAATTTCGACATACATGTATCCAAATGTAAGCACATAACTCCGCATCAAAATAAGAACAACGATTCCCTTCTCTTTATGGAGAAAAAGCTTACTTTCCACATTTAAAATAGAAATTTTCAAAACATTTATCATCCTACACATTTTAAACCTTGCATACAATAACGCATTCTTGAACTTATATAAACAACAAGAAAAAGGAAACA
Organism: Anethum foeniculum; assembly: GCA_003724115.2. Classification (NCBI taxonomy): domain Eukaryota; kingdom Viridiplantae; phylum Streptophyta; class Magnoliopsida; order Apiales; family Apiaceae; genus Anethum; species Anethum foeniculum. The sequence continues at coordinate 22,491 of PHNY01245821.1, forward strand.
AGGAGAAATGCCACTTTAAACTAAAACTGCACCAAATTTATAAATTTCACACACACTTGACAGCGGTGACAAAAGCCCTACAGATCAGACATTAGACTAAAAACACCGTCTTTACTTCCGAATAAGGAAAGAAAAGTTCTTAATTTCACGCAGACACACAAAGTTGCAATGACAATAAAACCTAGAGATCATACATTATGCTAAAACCGCCACAATTACTTACTTCCGGTTTATGATTGAAAAGTTATTAATTTCACACACACACACTGGCAATGATAAAAAAAACTTAGAGATCACACATTAGACTAAAACCACCACAATTACTTAGTTTCAATTTACAAATGAGAAGTCCTTAATTTCACACACACATAAACACATATATAACAGAAATGACAAAGCAGAGAGAGAGAGAGAGAGGGAGAGAGAGGGAGAGGGAGAGAGAGAGAGGGAGAGGGAGGGGGAGAGAG
>PHNY01245826.1:4636-15018 GCA_003724115.2 Anethum foeniculum
CCCGTAACTGCAGGACTTCACGGATAATGCATCTCCCTATCCAAGGATAACACTCCGCTACCAGCTATCTTCTTTGGTTACGCACGCAGGTATAGCCACGGTTCACCCCAAGTCGGACGCATTCCTGTCCCCCGAATGAGGAGTCCCCACCAGATAACAGGACAAGTGATCCAAAGCTTTTGGGTGCAAAGTGCAGGATGACTCCAAAGTTCTCCAACGAGGACACCCGTTCCCCTGGAGGCCTTCACGCTCACTAACATCCCCCTCTGTGATCCGTTCACAGAGGGAATTCTTCAAAGAGTACCTACAAAAAATATGTTAATGGAAATGTCTTATATCCTCTTTCTAGATTTGTGGAGCATCCTTCATGTTTGCCTCGTCCTGAGTGAGGACAAGCGCAGCATGTATTCCTCATTCTCCAAGGTTAGGGTGCGCCCTCAGGCTAGGGTGCGTCCTCGCCTTGTATGCCTTCCATGTTACCTTGTCGTAGTTAAAGCAACCAATTTCTCTATTCATTCCCTTTAGCTAGGACGCGTTCTAAACTCTGGATGCGTCATTGAATTAGGGTGCGTCCTCATCCTCCTTGTTTGCAGCTTAAAACCTGATTTCTTTATATTTTGCCCCAATTTAAACTCAATTGATCCGTTCTTGACCCGAAAAGATCCGTAATCAAATTTCGGCTATAACATAGCCCATGCATACATTGAAGGAAGACAGTTGGCCGACAAGTTCAACCCAAAATAGGGGCTAGAAACTTTTGACAATTAAGTCGAAAAATAGTTGTAGAAAACGTCCAAAAACCTAGATTTATGATAATGAGGAAAAGATAGCATTGCTTTTTATTACTGTGTCATTCTCTAAATAAACAGCTAGCTTATCTGTTATGAAAATGAAAGTCGAAAGTTGCATGATCAGCAACTAGCAAGTAGCATGTAAATTCCGTTTGTTTTCCGCGGCCAAAACACGATAAGAGCAATTTATAAATTACTATAATTTATGGTCTCGATCTCCATCTGTTATTATCTGCAAGTCAATTGTTTGTTCTGTTGTGAACTTGTTACTTGTGATTGAATATACATGTATATATATACACAACAACGTCAACGTATTTACATACATTGAACTTTGCATATTCTTTGCTTTTTGTTGCTTCCTCTAATATTGAAACTCTTTTTGTCTGTACAGATTAGGGTTGAAAGTGCTAGACCGATTTGAAATAACAATATAAACCTAGCGAGCTACTTGCAGAACTAATTACTTCATACTCTTGTACTAAAAATAATTATAATTGGTGGGTTTGGGAACCTAAATTGGTGCATTGGGACGCCCTAACATTCAAGATATCACAGTCGAAATTAATTTAGACGACATGTCATACATATTGATTATATTTTATACTTTTATACCGATGAAGTTTAAAAAATTTGAAATTTTTAAGTATTGGACGTAGTATGTACAAGACTTCATTTGTCTATAGTCAAGTCATCCCTGATTTTGTAATAAACTTATCCTACTAATTTGTTCAATTTATAAGTTAAGTAATAGAAATGTTGGTATCTATTTTAAGAAATTTTCGCGGAGAGCCGAATTCAGGACATAGGACGACAGAGACAGAGGATAAGCCTTTAACAGCTGTTCAATCATACTCGGGTCAATATATTTCTTTTTTTCATTTCAAATTCAAAATTAGTTATTACACCAAAATTTTATAATAGACTCGAAATTTGATCAAATTGTCATGTGTCAGAACTATAACAAAATTTGCAATCAGTCCTGAGGACAAAATGACCTTCTAATGATAAAATTTAGTCAAAATTGACCTTATATTTCAGACAAATTATCTACCACAAGAATTGGATATACTCTGTGTATTTGACTTTCCAACAAAACAATTTATTAAATTTAAAATGACAAATACATTGCAAGGTTTTTGTAAGATGACTCCTAACATAAAAAAATGTTGTAGCTTAATCACAAGCAAGTAAGCTTCCAACATCAGAACCCATCCCAAGTGTTGATGTATACTATGATTATGACATATCCTCAAGATTAACCGAATCTAGATCAACTAAATCTAATAACCAAATATCACAAAAAAGTTGATTTCCATTAATGTTTTATATTTAATTAACCAGTTGATTGTTGTTAAATAATCATAGACTAGGTGGGGATCAAGTTCATATATCGCACTAACACCCAATTTACTTGCTTTTTTAAAAGCTATATAAATAAATATCAGTTATTATGTGCCCGTTTGAGAAATTTTAAAATAAGTAACTTATAATTTAAAATGAAAAAGTGATTTATAAGCGGTAAATACATAAATGCTTGTAAGTTATATAATTGTTTGGATAATTTTACTTATATTTTCAAATTATTTTTACTTAAATAAATTAAAATAAATAATTTTTAAATTTAATTATCTTAATTCGTGAATTTTAAGTTAGATTAAACATATATTGTAAAACTAAAGTTAACAAAAAAAACAAAAAATCAAAACAAGTTGTGAAAAAACACATTGTTACCAACATTCAACTTACTATTATAAATTCGAATTATAAATTGTACTGATAAACACTCACACATCAATAAGTTATTAGAGACTTATAAGTCAATAAGGTGACTTAAAAAGATGCCGCCCACAGACTTACAGGGGTGATTTTAAGTGCAAGAATAGTGGTTGTAATAAAATATGAGCTTCTTTTGGTTTACAGCTAGGAATGTGTGTTTAGAAATAATGTAGCCACCAGTATTATTCTCCAAACGTGACACATATATTGAAGGAGACATCTAGTATCTTTTTTTCAGTATCTAGCCGGCTCCCAAACAGCTAAAATGGCTTTTGAATATGTGTCACAGAAAGGTGGAGATTTTGAGCATAATCAAGATTCTGTTTTTCTAAACTTTTTTACCAAACAAATGTGGATCAACCAAAATATTTGTAAAATTATGTTTTCTCCTTATTATTTTGTAAATCAGATTATTGTACAAGTGTCTTGAGAAGTATTTTAACACAATATTATAACATTGGTAAATCAAATCTATTCGGTTGCATTTTCAAAATTCGAATATTGAGCCTAGTCTTCAAATACTCATTTTCAACGTTCTAGTCGAGTAATTGCTCAATTCCGAATGAATTGACCTAAAATTTTCGAATACTCGGTGGAATCAACCAATTTTTAAAATACTGCATACTTTGACAATTACTTTTTTCGAAATCAATAATTTATGTCATAAATCTTTCATTAATGATAAATTTAGCATCAAATATTTATCGAAAATGATGATGTGTAATTAGCAAAAAAGGATAAAAATGATGATGCGGGTATTTCCAAAAATTGAATCTTGTTGCTACTTTACATTCAGGATATATGTATGATGTGTAAATTACACTAATACAAAAGTTAGTAAATTATTCTCCTAAAAAAAAGAGAATAATGTAGTGGTAAGACCCTTGACCATATGAATATATTCAAAATATATAAACAAAGGGATGGTATTGAAAATGGATATCTATGGGCTAAAGAAAACCAGGGATAGTCTATAGTAGTTTGTCAATTTTATAACAGTTGGAAAAAGGCCTACTTGGTCCATTGTGATGCAAGCAAAAGCTTGTTGGTGTTTTGTTTCATGATACATATATAAAATACAAGTATTTAATTTTTGTGAATATTTTTAGTAACATCAAAATAAATGCCTTCCATATTGTATCCCCCACGTTGCACCAAACTAATCAGCTACTAGCTTACAACATTATGGGCACCTTACCAGATTTTAAGCAACACCTTATCTATTATTCAAAACTATTTTGCTAACACCTTTTCTGGTTTTATATGAATCTGTCTAATGGTTTTTGTGTGTGTAAGCTGGTAAATAGACTCAGGATGCAACAATATGGGATGGATGAAATCACAAATTGAGTTTTTAGAACTCCATGCACAATATATATGCAATCACGTCTATTTAGGGGTGACAAGGAAAAAGTTGTTTTCAGAAAATGACTCCGTAATAAAGGATATGAGAGTCGAATTCATAATCTATCGATTGAAAATTGAAGTCCTAAATCATTATAGCAAGCGTAAATTTTTATTCTAACTATTTTTTATAGTGACGGATATGAGAGTCGAATAAGTGATTTTGTACTTATTGTAATTTTTTTTTTGTTATTACATATATAAAGGGTATATACTTAGAGAGGGATAAGGACAGATTAACCAATTGCAGCCCTACATTGATATTTGTATGTGATATTAAAATTAAGTGGTGGAAGCCAACTGCAAAACCACTTTTTTTAAGTGATGCCATGAAAACTGAAAAGACCACCATAATTAATTAGTAAACTAATCAATGGATGATATTGTTAAACATACTTTAATGATTGAGGTTAAGCAGGGTGATCAGTTGTCCTTAGAAACATGGAAGAGCTTAACTTTAATTAATAGCCAGCTTTGACTCCAACACTAATGACTGCATGCAATCAAGGGATGGAGGTCAATATGCCACCTTTTATGCACATATATTTATATTTAAATTGCAATCACTTTTCTCTTCTCACAAATCATTCTCTGACTTTACAGTTATGTTCTTGCTAGCTGGTCCTCTGGCTCTACATATATGAACTGTAAACCTGTGTATAAGTTTTGTCCCATAACATAACATTAGCCCCTCGTGATTAAATAGAACCCCTTCTTCCTACTTGGTAGTTAGTTCCTCCATATTTATAAATAATTTAACCACATTTTACTGTAAAAGAAATATTTATTCCAATTATCTACCATTTTTTAGCTACATTAACTTGTACACTTTTGTTATCTTGTCAATTTGCCGTGTTTTGCTCTTAATCATGGGACTCTGAAAGTTTAGTGTTTTATAAGGATTTTTGATGTAAATATACGAAGAGCTCATTTTATACGTATTGCGCTGCGATATGGTATATTATAACAACTATATACTGTGGAGCCCTTGGGCTTGTATTTCTGTAGAATTTTCACCTACAGACCAGTCTTTGCACAAACCATATACCATCCTGTCCACTTTTTTGGGATCGAGAGAAAAGAGACGTGTATTAGTTGTCACTTTAATTTGATATATACAAGGTATAGGTTAGATGTATTAAACTATACTGATACTGCATGAACTGACTACGTACATACTAGGTACCTTCATTTGGTCATATTGATGACTAAATTATTGAAAGGATAAGTCAAAAAATGTTCAAGTCATGAACATGCCAGCTGGTTTTTGAGTTAACTATCGTTTGATTGAGTTTCAAGTCAAATTAACTTAATCTAATCTAATGTTGTCTCTATTGTCTTGATTAGATTCGCAATTGCGGTTCAAAGTTAAATGTAGCGAACAGAGGAATAATACCCCCTCGGACTATTAAAGAGCTGATTTGGGTCAATATCATTATGGGTTAACACTACCTAAATAGGGATGATTTTGAAGTTTGTTTAACGGCCCGCGAAGAAATTAGCTCACTATTTAGCGAAATATAGTTGTTCTTTAACTAATCGTGTTTGATATGTTACTAATGCTCACACAGAGTTTACTCATGTATTGATGAACGATTTGATTATTTAATAAAATGCTTATTTTTTTGGTCAAAAAAATTTAAATTCTCGCATACTTGTATCTCAACTAAACAGGTATCTCATGTCGAACACTTGTATCTTTGTTGAGGGTTGGCATTTCGTTTTTCAGTTTAATTAAATATTAAACATTAAATATTAAACATGCTTGTGATGTACTTGTATGTTTAGTGGTATGGATCACGTCGTCCTTTATTTAAATTTTGTTTACGTGAACTTAGGATCAAGAGAAGTACGAGTGTCTTGCATTACAAATGTGTATTAACTTAATTATATCTTGACTATGACACTCAAAGTGTCAGTTCTATGTATTTGAAAATAAATATCATTTTGAAACAGCCTAATGTTTCTAAGTTGTACACATGTACTCGTTTAATCGAGTAACTATAGGATCACATTTCTAGATAACCATTCAGACATCAAAGAGTTCTTAGCTTTATGGTACAGTGCACCAACACTTTCCAGCAAGTAGCGGGTATGAGCTAGATTTACAATAACAGATTTTAAGAAAACGCTAATTCTGCATATGAACACTTCACCATCGCATTCAAATAGGTCTTGTATAGTCCCCGCTGACAGCGAATTATGAGAAAAACACCAATCCCGTAAATGATCACTTCACCATCGCATTCAAATAGGTCTTGTATAGTTCCCGAATCCCGATGACAGCGAATTATGAGTAAAACACCAATTCCGCAAATGAACACTTAACCATCACATCAAGGCCTCGTATAATTACTGGTGACAGCATATTATAGTCCTCGTATAGTTAACGGTGACAACAAATTAAAGAAAACACTAACCCAGCATGTGAACACTTAACCATCACAAAGGATATGCTTGTGTAATAATTACTTGATAATAAGGAGATACTTAACCATTGCCTGAAACATACCCCCAATGGTAACACAGTAACATCACTGTTTGCTGCAAGTATTTCAAAACCATAGTAGCATGAAAAACTTACCGAGGAAAATGGTTACGTACAATATTCTTCCATCCGCTACAAAGCCATTCACAGATAGTAAAATTTCAGCCAGAATACATCACTAAAAATTCAAATACAACTAAACCATTAGGTTCCTTTTCGTATGGTGAAAATGTTTATATTCTATGCAAAGGAAAAGCTGTCTCAACATAAAGGTTACTATAAAAATCAGGAAAAAGGAAAGTACTCGTACAACAGAGGAATGATAATCCCGCCCAAGTCACTCAGAAATGTAGCATTTGGTGAAATTAGTCATCCACAAAGCACTCAAAAGAACACATTAAAGAAAGAACTGTCTGATTCAAGTAGTGACCAAAAATACAGCTCATCTATTTCTAATAACAATATACCGCCCTACAAAACAATTCTTACTTCAATGCATACAACTTACATTTATAGATAAAATTTAGAGAGGCTCGGATGTCGACGGCATTTGCTGTTCCCCTTGCAAGTTTTGCTTGTGACATTGTACAATATGTTCAATGATCAACAAGTTGAAACAATCTTAGTCAAGATTGCCCTCAGTATAAAATTTAGCCAAGCAAGTCTCTGAATAAGTTGGGATTCTGATTTGTGGGAGTCACACCCATTTGCCTCACAAGAGCATCCTTTTGTAAAGCGTCTTTAAGATTTGGACCTTTATTTGTTGATTGAGGCGGCTGTGCAACTTCAGCTGCACCATGGTCAAAATTGTTGCTTGCATTTAACAGACCTGAACTCGTATTAACAACAATACTATCAGTTGAAAGAGGATCAACTAGATTACTCGGTACACTGCCAGACATCTCACCATAAAGCGACATTAAATCAGATGCTTTGCTAGCAACTGAACCAGAATTCACAGCTGAACCATCTTGTGTTACATCAACTAAACCTTCCAACTGCTTGAATGGATCGATGGACGGGGCATTACTTGTTACAGTTGATTCTCCGAAGTCCAACAAGTCTGGAGGAGGTTGAGTCGGAGTGGTCTTCACTGTAGTAGGTTCAGATGAAGTTGCTCCCTTGGTTATGTGAGAATTTTCTGTAAAATTATTGTTTGCCTTTGGAGCCCCCCTGTTGCCAGCAGCAGGTTGTCTCTTTTCATACTTGGAAGCACCCCCAAACAATGAAGCTGCGAGTCTTTGCTTTTCGGAGGGTATTTCAACTTCCTGTCTTTTTAAATCATGGGATGCATCTCGTGCCTTTTGTTTTACACTACCTGTAGCATCAGGTTGAGCTGCCCCATTGTTTGTCTTCTGGGAATCAGAATTTGAGGTTGATTGCACCGGAGATGAATATGTTGGCTTGCCCCACTTCTTTTGAACCCCATCAAGTCGGAGCTTCAATTCTGCTGATCCACTGTGAGAAATAGATGGTACTGCTGGAGTCTGGTGTATCTCCCTCATATAAGATGGCTCGGCAACCGGGACAAGCTCAGTCGAGGGTATTATGGTAGCAGGTGTAATTGTGGGCATGGCGGGCTTTGGAAGTTCATAGGCCTCAAACCTGAGAGCATGACCTGAAGTTTCATGTTGGTCATGGCTTCTAAGGTTGCTAATATTTAAAACCCCGGAGCGTGCACTTTCAGGAACATAGGGCTGAGCCCCATTCTCCAGGGACTGCTGGACATAACTGTTAAGGAATGACAGCCCTTTATCTACCTGCAGGAAGGGATTTATAGGTGTTTTTAAGTATACGTGTGGAATTGAAGAAACGAGCAACAATACAATTACAAGTTAACAATAAAGTATTCATTCAACAATCAACAGAACAACCATCTAAAAAAAGAACCATCAACAGATAACATATATAATCAAGTAGATCATGTAGCTGGAAAGGCAGTATCAGAGAACACCATGATAGTAACACTAGAGGTGATATACAAAACCCATATTTAGTAATAGCACAGAAGCACAAAGTTCTCACTAGGGTAATCAGTACATATGGAAAAAAGAACATGTGCAGACAAGCTCAGTACATCTTTCCAGCCATGCAGTCATCAGTAGATGCAAGTTCATTGAGACACTAAAAAAATGAAACAAAGGTCAAATACGGATACACAGTCGTTGACCAGATGATGAGATCTGTGCTCTTCAAGGAGAAAAGCGAAGTGACGCGACTATGGTCCCCAATTGATTAATCGAGAGTAATAAAGATTAATATGAACACACACACGCGCGCACACACATATATGTATGTATTCTAAGTTTCTAACTGTATGTATCATATAAGAGATAAGACCATATGCACCAATATATCTCCCACTTTAAACATTAATATATTGCAACAATATGATAGTAAAAATAAATAAAACATTAGGAGAGTATGATGGCAAATGATTGATATCAATATCAATCATCAATCAATCATCAATATCAATATACTTATATAAAGATACTTATATAAAGGAGAAGACAGGGCGTTTATGTGGCGCCTCTCAGATCGTTCCATTCTATTTTTTAAATTTTCTCAATTTTTTGAATTTAAAAATATTAAAAACTACAATTACCTAAATTATAGCAGATAAGATAAGTTAGAGTCGGATTCTATCTCTTAAATTAGTAGACGCCAAATTCAAATCATAAAATTCTACAATTCTACAAGGAAACAAATCTCTATCTTTTATAAAAATTATAGAAAATTATAGCCGATAAGATAAGTCAGAATCGGTTTCTATCTCTTAGATTAGTAGACGTCAAGTCATATAATTTTATCTTTTAGGTATTTGAAAGTCCAATCAGGTACGAAGAGACTTGCCCACCAATTCTCCTAACACCTATATAAAGGAACTCACCCCCTTCTTTTTCGGACAAGTTCCAAACACATTACCTAACTACATGTGCTATTGTTTGATTGATTTTATGATTTTGGAATGTTTGATTGATTTTGTGATTCGAATGCAGCCTTTTGTAAAAATTCGAATGCAGCATTTTGTCCGGGTAGAATTAAGGATGTTATGGATCGATTAATTTTAGAGGTTTGTTTTATTATTCAGGCTATTTAATTGTAAAACACATTATATGATATTCAAATTTAAGTAATTAACCTTTATTATTTTATATCAAATATAGTTAAAAAGATGTTGTACTATCATATTTAATAATAATAATAATAATAATAATAATAATAATAATCAATATTTAATAAGTTTTTAAAAATATTACTATAGTGTCGCCGCGAAGCGCGGCTTATTGTTCTAGTGATTCTATGATTTTGGGTTGCAGTTTTAAAATTTAAAAGTTTGGGTTATAGTTCAGTAATATGATTAATGATTTAAGGCATTTAACTAATAATTTTAAAATAAGAAAATGATTACTTTTAAAAAAAAATTCTGGTGATTTTATTTTGGCTTTAGTAATAATAATATACAAAGCACACTGTTTATATCTTATAATGATATATTTGATAAATATTTTTTGGTCAAAATTATAATATTTTTTACAATAATAAGATAATAAATTTTGCAAAGGCACGATTACTCGATAGCCTCAATCTCGCCTTGTTAGGAAAGGCATCCGTCTGCCTCATTTGACAAGGCGGCATTGCCTCGCCTCTTAATTAAACCTTTGATAACTCTACATGAGATGCACAAATGATAAAGATAGAGTAGAAAGGTGGCTCAACCAATAACTCAAAAATGAAACTTATCACCATGGCCACTACAAGCAAGATCCACTTAACCAATTAGATGGCTTTCCTACATACACAAAATCTATTAGACTAAAGAAGCAGTGTTTCTTCTATGTCCCGAGTCCTGACAAAATCTTCTTAATACATCATTAATTAACTCGCGCGCGGGGGGGGGGGGGGGGGGGGGGGGG
>PHNY01245826.1:15088-30265 GCA_003724115.2 Anethum foeniculum
GTGCATGCTTATTTACAAATTATATCATTATATAAAGGTTACTTTTATTAAGCTTTCTATGGACTGAATGCACAAGGTTTTTTATAAAATAAGTTCAAACACAAATAGCAGGGATTACATATCTTGCATATGTCATATGCGTCGCTGTAACTCTGTTAGCAAAAACATTGAATTGAAATGTCATTAAGTCACAAACTCTTGTTGTTGCTAAACTTACAGCGCGGTAATTGACTTTTGAACTGGGTTTTTTTATTTTTTATTTCTTGGTTTGTTGGGAAAAGATATGCATGCATAACTACACATTATTCATTGCAAGAATCAAATTTAATTTTTTAATGACAACGCAGCATAAATTCCATAGGGTTGAGCATCAAACTAGAAATAAAGCTTCTCTTACAGCAAAAGACAAGAAACTAGTTCTCCAAATAGCATATAAATGTACATCAACTGATGCAGGAAAACAATGGTACATAAGTGGCATGCAATATTAGATTAAAAATTACCTCAATGTCTTCGCAGCTTGCATCAAGTGGCAATATATTCTCAAGAGCTTGAGCATCCAAGCGAATGACTGCTTGAAGTTCATATGCGCGTTGTTGCAAATCCGTTGAGCTCGAAGCAGATAAGTCTTCAATTAAAGATTGGCACTGCATCAATTTAGTACCATGCAGAGTCAACACTTTCGCTTGTCCACAGTCAAACCAGACGGAAATGCAAATCAATTATTTGAAATCAAAATCTCATAGGTCAAATGTATCCAGACATCTTTTAATTATTAACCACCAAGTCTACAATTCATATTGAAGAAATATAATACAATAGTATTTTGGCCATTAACAATTGTTAATGCCCGTAAACCAGCCATCAACATGTTTCATGCCGTTAAATGAACCTAGATATGAAGTAATTAATATCTGTAACACGGCGGAGATGGAGACTGCCACTGATCTGGCAGGAGACTTGAAATCAACTTGTGACATGCTTTAAATGTAAATAATCTTAAGTTACCAGGGGCCAGGTAAAATTACAAATATGAGCTCAAATGTGATTTGAAAATCAACTTGCAATGAAAGAAAAACACAAACCTCTGGCAGCACATCAACTTGTCTCCCAGCTGCAATCTCAAAGGAGTATATCTTCATAAGCGCGGTTACCGCATATGCCTACATAAACATATAACATTATTATACATTTGCAAGGTTGTAGATTCCAGTTATATACTCGTAATATTAATATGAATGGTACTTGATCTACATCTTAAACAATTACATTAATACACCGGAAACAACGAGTAGTCCTCTAGATACATTAAAAATATATTTTAACAAGGTAGAGAGGGTCCAACCTATGCATAAAACTCGTGACATCCAACACCTTTCAAAATTTAAACACAGACAAATTGATCGCAACACTATTACCAAAACACATCCAGAATTGCACATATAAGTTGGTTAATAAATATCTTCCATTTCATACAGCTAATATTCAATATTCAGTTTCTCATTATTTATCAATATCTACAAAAGAAAAGTATAACAACTTCAGATTAGTACAGGACTAAGCAAGTTGGAACCAGTTTTACCTTGACAGTGTCGTCACTTGAATGTGCCTCTGCCACATCACATAGCTTTCCAGTGATATAAGAAGCAGAATATTTTCCATCAGCGGTTCCATATTCCCCCAATACCCAGCATATGACCTGCATCAAAACTAAGAATAAGGTAACATATCCGATAGCTGTAATTTATCATTAGACCAGGATATTCAACCCCAAGCTGAACTTAATAGGCTGAATTCAACCTGAAGAAATGCTGATGGGAGTTTTGGCTCTCCAACAATACGCAAGTACGAGTCTACCTGCTCACGGAAAAACAGTACCACTTACGTAAGCAGAAAAGAAGAAACATAATATGTTGTCTAGAAAAATTATCGTAATCTGCCATATTTGAACAAGATGGATAAGCATCATTGGCATTTAACAGTTGATAACAGCTTGGTTCAATTGACAATTTAAGCACATTGACATACTATATCTAGACTCAATTGTAAACGATTGGCACAAAGACATATCTTAGTTGTTGGGTTCAGGAATTTTTATGGAAAGTGGAACCAAGATAAAAATTTTGGGCATCTTGAATATATCTATGCTGTAGTAACAATTCATGCAATGACATTGTTTATCTAAGAATTTTCATTGCAGTACATGTCTTTGTTAAAATGTTATTCATCTCCATCATCATTCAAAATCATCTTTATACTTCACTATATATAACATGACCTGACGACATTGATGTAACCCATAATTCTCATGTAAACCATGTCACCAATCTCCAAGGACTTCTATAGAGCATACAGCCACGATCTCCACAAGTTATCATCAAACACCATAATTACTTCCATGAAAAGTATGATAATAATTGTTTTATAATGTATACTAGTCGCTAAGTTATAGTTTATGTGCATGTTTAGACAGACATTTATGCACCTACGCACGAAATGCATAGACAAACCGTTGACAACATACAAAAGATATTAAACCAGCAAACTATGGCTCTGCTCTAGAAAAGAAATAGAATCAACAAATGGAAAAAGGCTAAAAATAACATCATTAAAAAGCTGTATTTAAGTCACAATGACAACATACAGCAGAAGATCTCAGCTGACTGTCAGCAGTATCATCATCTTCTCCAAATCCTTCTGCAATCAACCGCATCAAGTTATGTGCCACCTTAATGTTTACTAAATCACCAGCATGCTCAAAGACTTTGTTCATGGTCTGTAGAGCAAAAAAAACAAGCTGTAAACAGATATTCGAGAAAGGATGATACATAAACAGCAACATTATTGTACCTGGATAAACCAATGGTTGCTTGGTGCAAATTGCTCAGCAAGTTCCACACACCTGGAAGCTATGTCGGTTTTGTAATGACTATCGTTGATATTTATCATATATTCAATCATTCGATCCACAATGACTTCCACATTAGAGGACTTTGTCATTTTATACAGAAGTTCAAAAGTTTTTCGCTTCAAAGTGTCATCTGGGTCCTGTATTATGAAAGAATATACGATTTCAATACTATAAACATAGACATTAACAATTTAATGTGGTACAAATACAAAATCCCTCCGTCCCACTGAATTCTTTACATTCTCCATTTAGGGATGTCCGCCCCAATTCTTTACCATTCTAAAAAATCAAAATTTTAATAGTTTAAAACATTATTTGACGTACTACTTTCCCCTACTTTCTTAATCTATTTTCCTTTATGATATTAGTTGGTCCCACTACATTGCTCACTTTTCCCCCCTTTCTTAACCTCCATGCGGCCATGCCATGCCTAATCCAAATGTAAGGAATTTGGTGGGATGGAGGAAGTATAATATTGTGCATTTCCAGATATTAATGTACTGAGCTTGGTAAAATCAGATATGTAGATGGCATTACAATGTGCACAAAAAACCATGTAGTTAAAGAATATTGAAAACAATCATAGTTACAGAGGCAACTTAAAAAAAAAACTATTACAATGATTTTCATTGTTTATTTTGTTATTCATCAGAATTAGTAGAAGCAAGCAACTTAAATGTAAAAATTTGATATCTCCAGTAATAGCGGACTGAAAATATGAGACCAAAATTATTTCCATCATATAAGATACTGATAACCTCGTGTCATACAAAAATCCAGAGCATAATTATGCACTAGCTAGAAACAGAAGATACAGAAAACATGACCCCAAGAAATGCAGATACATGTACAGGGAAAAACACATGCAAGATGGAGACATGAAATTAGGAGCATTTGAAGCATCATACATATAGACAGACAGGCAATGACAGACCTAGTAGTCAACAATATAAGTAAACTTTTATAACTGAAACGTATGAATATTCTCTCCATGAACTCTACTAACTAAAAGGAAAGCCATTTAAAAGTTTAAGATTAACAAGCATAAAACCTAATGTCTGAAACTGAACTAGTAAGCAAACCACATAGAAAGCAAATAAACAAATATCTGTTGGTGTTAGAGCACTTCAAACACTGAGAGAAATATTAGTGACATCCCTCACCTCTAAGCAGTCAATCACAGCCAGTTGGTGCTGCTCAGCAATGTCTGGACTTATCTTTATCAATCTACCAAGTGCATCAATACCCATATACTTCAGATTGTGACTGTCACTCTGTACACGGAAAGTACATATCAATTAAAATACACATATACTTAAACACTCATGTATATGTCTGTTCATACAACCATATATCTTTTTTAAGTGTTATACTTATACATTTGAAGTATAGTGGGAAAACCTTTAGAAACTTGGAAATTGCATCAGCTGCAGCTTCCAATAACTTTGTATTAGGAAAAATAGAAGCAACACAGCAGATGCACTCATATAAAATGGCATTCCCTATATTGCTTGTTGTATCAGACTTCCTCATTATGTCACCAACAACAGTATACATCTGTCCACTGGCCTGCTTGTCACCATTACCGAGAAGTGCTAGTATCTTCAGCAACTTGATCTACATACAAGTAAATGTAAGGCATAAGATAACCTATAAATCCCAAAGAAAAATTGTATCCTTAGCAGTTAGCATAAGAAATATCAATGGTGTAACAACTATAACCAAGTAGACACTTGGGAACAAATAGAATCTTATTAGGTTAAAGTAAAACTTTAGATACCTGAATGAAAGGAGCTGGCATCTGATGATAATCATAAGCCTTTGGCAGTCTACGCTCAGCTACTTGCTTAAGAATGCTGACAAAGCTTACAACTAAATCCTTGTAGGTACTAACATCTACTGAAACAAGATCGAAAAGAGGACACAGTGTCGCACCCATCACCCCTGGATCATTATCACATAGCCTCTACAAAATATTAAAAAGTGTAAATCAGAACACCTTGTTTTCAAAAAATTAAATAAAAGGAAACTAGCATATTGGAGAGTAGACTAATGGTTTTGCAAACTGAACACTAAAAGTCTTCTTACAAACATGGAGATAAAATGATGATGCCTTGATCTCTAGCCTCTAACTCATATTAAGAAACACTAGCATGTTAAGCATGGACATTTTTTAGACCAAGGTTACTTGAGTGACTAGATATTGCACGGACACAAAGATACTAGATCCTAAACAAAGCTTAGAATATAGACTACAGTAATATTAAATTTACATTTTACAACTCAATGTACATAAATGTACCAAATATAAACCAAAGTTTATTGGCAAATTGCAGGTTCAATCTCCAGGAAGCTTAAAATTTAAGGAATCAAAAGGCAACTTATCAAATTGGATGTTCGGCAACATCAAAACATACTGTATTTACAGGAGTTAAAATAATTTTACCTCAAAATATGTTGCAAAAAATTTGATAGTCTTTTCATGGTATATAAACCATTTGTGTTTCTGTTTGCTTCAATTGTAAATAGATGAGGATAATTATATATATTAAAAGCATAAATTTACATACACCGATGTCATGTGTTTAAAAAAATTTCCGAACATATGCATTTCGATTCTACGTCGGTCCTAATCAAGCTCAAAATAACTTACTAAACCCAAGTGTTGATTTCTTTTTTTTTTTTTAATCTTCAGCCACATTACCACATTCCTTCATACAGATTGACAATTAGAATAGCTTTATAATCCGTTAAGGAATGTACTCTAAACCATTGGCTTTATCACTAATTTAAGTGTGCACAAGAAGATCCAAGATTAAACACTCGTAATATTATATCTCCAAAAAAATTATAGCATGTGCAATCCGACTTTAAAATGTGACATTTTGTATATAATACCGAAACATGTGTAAATATCTGAAAATCAATGGACACATAATTTATATATCATAAATTGATAGATGTGAAGTTAAAGCTGCTGCTCCTCAATTTTCTATAATCCACTTAATATATTTTTCCGTGCATTTTTTGGTATTTGAGGTAAGTTAATGTAAAAAATGAAGATAATTGACTCCAAGGATCATGGTAACTTATGATAGGTACTTGTAACTCTTTAATCATATTACTCAAAAATTTATCAGAGTGCCACGTGTCTACCCTCAGCAATTTTTAATAAATACCGGTACATTCCGCTGGGAAAACTTCTCTATCAAGTATCTGAAGTGGCATACACTAACATCACTATGACACAGAAGATCAAATTATGCACAAAGCACATCTACTAAAATATACAAAATTGATCATGCTGTTATCATATAAAGCACATTTTACTAGAAAATATATTACAAAATTGATCACTTTGTTATCATACAAAGCACATTTTACTCTAGAAAACAATGCAAAACAAAATAAAGTTGAGGTAATTTTCGCCAATTATTCAGATAAATAAACTACAATACTAAACCACAAACCTTACGGAAATTTGAAACCAAATGTGAGACTGAAGAAGGCGAACGCTGATAAAACCTATGCAAAGCCATAACAGCCTTTTTCCTCACCGCCTCCTTATTATGTCCCAACAACTCCACAACCTGTGGCAACACAGCCGGAATCGTCTCCTCATTAATCAACCTACAAACCGCATTCAACGCCGCACACACAACCAAAAAATTATCCGATTTCAAATCCTTCTGAATTGTATTAACAATCAAAATAATCAAATCATGATCCTCATTCAAAAACAACGTAACAGCCAAATAACCAGTCCGTTTCAACAACAACGAGTCATCATGAGTCATTTTAACCGCGTGAATGTATCCGAAAGCCGCATCATGACCTAACATCTCGATATACACTAATCGAATTATATACTCTTTCATCTTGCGTTTCGGAATGTCTGGCTCAGTGATTCGACGTTTAAGCGTTTCGATCTCGTGTAAAACGATGCGATCTTCTTCGGCTTTGGATCGCGCTTCGCCGATTGATTTGATCAAGTCGAGGAACTCTTTGGATTGACCAAAGCCGCCTTGGGAGCCCATTGCGAGCTCCCTTCCGATTGTTTTTAGCTGCTCCAGCTTTCAATTGTAAGGTTTAGGGTTTGGATCTGATCAATTCGCAAATTATTAACACCTATACATACAAATCTCTGTATGTATAGAGTGAATTAACAAGATCTGAACTGGAGAGAGAGAGAGATTGTGGAGAGAGAGAGAGAGAGAGAGAGAGAGAGAGAGAGAGATGAGTGAGGGAGAGAGTAGAAATTGGATAGAGAGATGAAGAAACAGAGGAGAAGAAAACAACGAGGTGAAACATGTGGAGAGTGATGATAAGTACGGCGTCGTTCTGTTACACGTGTTCCGGGTTTTATTTTCGGGTCACTTTGTTAACCCGTTAGGATATTTAGATGTAGCTAAAATATTTTAATTTACAAAAATGCTTATTCTTTTTTTGAAATCAACAAAAATGCTTATTTAAAATGACGTCATAATTTAATTTTGTTGTTTGAAAGCGAATATTAAAATATAATCTATATCGTGGGTGTAGTTATTTTGCGATTATTTCTCTATGCATAAAGGTCTCAACTGTCAAGATGTTTTTCTGATGGCTGATAATTAATTTTAAAATTTTTCTAAATTAATGGGATTTCTAAGTTTATATTTTAAAGAAATTATACATGTCATTTGGAATAAGAAGATAAAGATAATGTACCCTACACAACTTAGGTGATAATTTTCTTTTCTTTTCTTTTCTTTTTTGCCATAGAGAAATTTCATTAATTTTTTAAATTATCCAACATTATAGTGAAAAATTCGGAAAATACGTCATCCATTTTCAAATACGTTTTTTGCTAATGAACTAGTGTGTCTTACTAAATACTGTTTGCTAATGAATTAAAAATTCTTACTACTAAAAGTAAGTGCGCAACTTTATTCGCGGAACATTACGTATTTCTACTGAATAATATCGAATTGCCTGAACCAAAATGAGACGATACTTAGATGATAATTTTTAATCAAGTTTTAAATTCAAAATCATCGCTTTTCATTATGTCATGTAAGATGTAATGAAGAGCGAAATTACGAACTATATATATTGTTAAATTTTTATTTGAATGAAATTGTTATTTAATTTTTATACAGAAAACATGAATATGATAAAAGATCTTGCAAATGATCTAATACGAATTATTTAATTTATTATGCATTTTTGGTCCATGGACAAGACATATAGGATGGAGGAAACATTTTACAGAAAACTTAAGTGAAAATTCATAATTTAATTAACAAATTTCCAAACAAAATAAATGAACCATATGTGAACCATTCAGAGTTGGCATTTTTTGTACAGAATTTGATCTGTGTGAAGGTGAGTTGCCATTTAGTCCCCCAAAAATAACTAGACACATGAAGTTTCATATAACACTCTGCCCCTTCATTTGGATTGTGTTATCATTTCAAAGGTCTCTCATACTTCTAATCAAATTGTTTGGTTCATGAGAGATGATGTTCATGTGACTATAAAACCATCTTTTTCTCCAGAGAGAAGGCACGGCAAAACAAATAAAGGAGCAAATGATAATTAAATGAAAAACATAGGTATCCAGACAATCTAAGAGCAAGCTGAAATAACTTATCAAAATCTAAACTCTATTTTTTAGCAACAGAATTAAAATGGGAACATCAAAAGGAACAGCCAACACATATATGTCCTGACCTACTTCTGAACTGTTGTCTTCATTCTTTCTTTCTCAGTAACTTATTTACTTTTGCCTCTTCTGTACATAGATAACTTGCTTGGTTCTCGGAGAATCCTTAAGAAGACTTGGAGCTACAAGGTGATCGGTAGGTGAAGCTTCCGTTAGGCACGAAGAATTGAAGATCACAATCCATGTTCAATGAAAATTTGACAGAACCAACAACCCACACTCTCCACCTAGTCTTCACTTTACCCTTCATCTCGAACGACACCTCTCTTTTTGCCAATGATGATTGCACGTAGTCTCGATACACACTCCTTAAAGGAATTTGCTCAGACTTTACTACATAGACAAACTCCCGGGAATCATTTTTCTTCACATTGAACGGTGTATTCACAAGTTTTGCTACTGGTAAGCCGTGGAAGTTGAGTGCAAACACTAATCCGTAAAACTCTGCATGATTCTTGACATTGTCATTCTTGGCCTTGATAACTATACTGACCTGCACATCAAGAATCCCAAGCTGATTATAATCAAACTTGTCTAAATTCGCATATGAAACGCTGACTGTGGGAGTTGTAGGATGGATTACCAGGTAACTTATGATCACAAAAAGACCGATGGCAACCACTGCAACAGCAACAATGGCACAGAATACGGCAGCAAACCAGATAAAGGGATTGGTGCTACGTTGACGGCCTAATGCAGGTTTAGGCATTGGGAAGTAGAGGTGTTTGTGTCAGAGGAAGAGAAAATAAACATTAGAAGGCCAGGGTGTATTGAACCTTTTTCTTTACCTATTGATATAATTCCTCAGTCCCACGACAAAGAATCTACCTTTGTCATATATTTTGATGTAAAGAACCACATTGGCTTCAAGCTTAGTAATAATCTTAAACTTGACACCTTTGCGGCCATATCAACTAAACCGCCTAAGAATTATTAAAATCAAGTACACATATGAACAAGTCGGGTTTTACCCAAGCAATATCTCTGTCATCTACGTTTTTGCCTCGTATTCGTACGAAGAAATATAAATCCTATACCGAGTTATACCATGATGACGTATTTTATTTGGTTTAATATAAATCTCTATACGTTTTATCCTCCTCAAACCGAATTACACGAGAATGATATATTTTATTTGGTTTATAGGCTTTTATTTCTTTGATTAAGATCATGAGTACTATTATTAGAATTTTACACTTATACATAAAAAGGCACTAGATATGCAAAATTTTACAAATAGGAACTTATATGAGGATGTGTTTGTTGGTAGTTGTGAAGAAAGGATTTGGTATATTACTTTGCTAGAGTCGAAGGAAAAGTATAAAATCTTGCAATGTTCTTCTCCCTCTCTCCCTATTATTGTATGTATGTATGTATATATTCCTACTTTACAACAAAGTATATGCAAAAACTAATTCGGTTATATATGTAAGCTTTGCAGCTGCCAACAACTCATTTATAGTGCAATTCAAGATTCAATACTAAAAATTGTCGATCATAGCCTTTATAATATTTCTGAAATGTTTACGAATTTTGCACACTGTTGGTACAGGTAGAGGCAGACTTTTACACAATTTTTCAGAGTTTGTGATACCTCAGTTCCTACCATCTAACTCCGACCTCACAGAGTACTTGGATCATAAAAACCGAAAATGAATGTAACTTCTTTTCTTCTCATAATTACTTTAGGAATACACTCCCCAACAGAATACGAAACACCTCTCTTTATACAAGCTACAAGCACAAGATGTTGGAAAGTTGCATCATTCATACTCGAGTTCAAGCCTCGAGGAATCGAGGGGAGTGACTTAAATACGCGATCTGTCAAGCTTTTCGGCTCTGCAGCCTCAGCAACTTCTTAGCCCAATGCTCCAACTTTACATTTGATGTATACCAGCAGCTTTAAACTCTAAAACCCGAACAGAATGATGTACATAATTCCCTCCCAAATCTGGATCCATTGGCCTAGAACTTGACAACACTTATTGGAGACTTTTAAAGATCACTCACCTGGTAGACACATACATCACATTCTCAAATACCACCTTACAAGTCTGGAAAAATTAAACCTTTATGATCCAGATCGTTTCTGGCCAATGTTGTCTCAAACTTATTTTCACTGTAATCACAATCCATCTACACTCAATTATTTGGCAACTGGTGTTAATAGAAGCTTCTCCCACAAAGGAGAAGCAGCTCTCCTATATATCGTTGTACTTATCTCTCAATAGTCTAGACATGTTGCATGATTCTGTCCAGCCTTTTATCACTCTTTGAGTAGATCACTGGCTTGCTATTGGTGTAGCATCTGTAGCTAGGCAGCCGCATTGGACTTGAGTTGAAGCACCCCACATGACCCCCTTCCTTCCAAAAGTAACGGAATGAGATCTAGAAAAATTAGGGCTCCCATTTAAAGAATATGAGCAAAATTTCCTACAGTGTGTGCAAAAGATTTCCTGAAAACTGGAGTGAGTTATCAAGGTTTCCAATCAATAAACATTACATTTGAGTTCTATATAAAGTTATGACCAAAACAGATTAAATAAGTTTTGCATCTGGTGCACCAGACTCACATCACTTTTAGATGAGCTCCTGAATGAAGCTATGACAAAAAGAAATCAAAGAAGGTTGTATAAAGTGGTTCAAAATATTCAATATATAACTAAAATCTGATTGAAAACTTGATAGTCTATCACAAGTAGAGCACTATCTGGAGAAATTTTTCCAAGTTTTTCACGAGGAAAAACTCTAGAACTACCTAATTATTTGCTTTTGATTTTTGATGCAACTGAACCTTAGACGAGAATCCATAACCAAAGCTGTAAAAGCTCATAGTTACTGAGAACAGAAACAAAGATAGCATCTGAGATAATATACCTTGTTTATACTGCTCTGCTTGCAGCTGAAGTGTTTAGTGATGATTTGCACAAAAGATGATGATTGTGGAATAATTAAGATGACAACTACGCTATCTCAGAGTCAGAGCAAGCAGGCAACAAAGTTTGGATGAGAAGAACGAGATATAAGTTTGGATGAGAAGAACGAGATATGAATCACATTGGGATGTTGGAGGTCTTATTATGCCAACTTACAAGGTCCTCAATCATGATGTCCCAGTAAAAAAAGCAGATCAGTTATAGAAACTTGGAGAAGAAATATGGAATGAAACTAGACCAGAACTACGAAGGAAATGAAAAACTAGATATACAGGCAAAGGGTGGTATGAAAATGTGAATTCACAAATTCTTCATTTCAATCTTAGTTGGTTGGCAAGAGAGAGAATTTTATGTCGTACAAAGGATAAGAAATTAATACAAATAAGAAATAAGAAATACTTGGAAGACAAATATATTTACATGTTCATGGCTAAATATTCATTTATATATTTATAACTATCATACATGAATAAACGTATATCAAGCACATGAATAATCAATTAATTTATCATAAACGAATGTACATGTTTGTGGACCATAAATCATATCAAAAATTTGTTTTAATATTTTATTTATAATAATAATATATAAATATTTATCGAATTCGAAAAGAGTCGGCCTGGTTCGGGCCGAAAAAGCCTTACCCGACCCGAAAAAAATAAGTTTCATAAATATTCATATTCATGCCATATTTTGTTATTGATAACATTAATTTCGTTAATACATATTTATCTTTATGACTACAATTATTTTGATTTATATTATCCAGCTAAAATTGTATTACAAAAATACTGTTAATCTTTAAGACTATGAAATTAACTTTTAGAAAATTCAAATGAAAAAACAACATATTGAAAATATTTGGGAGCGGGTCAGATTAGGAGCTCAATAGATATACTTCCTTAAGCTTTTAGTCCAGTTTAAACCTAAATCAACAAACAAATCAAGCAGCTCAGAAACCAAACTACATTGAAGTTTTAAGGTTCATGGAGGATCTAATTAAATGTATCGAGTCGTTCAATATGGATGAAATGACCGGTCATATTTATGAAAGAAATAATGGGCAAGTTGGATCATTTATCGAATCTATGAAGAAGATAATAGATACCATAGAGTTAAGGAATAGAGGGGTATTGTGCAAGTGTACAACAAATTCTGCACAATATCCCTCTATTCCTTAACACTATGGTATCTATTATCTTCTTCATAGATTCGATAATGATCCAACACACTCATTATTTTCTTATCATAAATATCACTGGTCATTTCATCAAGATTAATTGCCTCGATTCATTTAATTTGATCCTCCACGAACCCTAAAACTTCAATATAGTTTGGTTTCTGAGCTAATTAATTTGTTTCGTGTTGATTTAGATTTAAATTGGACTAAAAGCTTAAGGAAGTAATATCTATTGGGCTCCTGATCTGACCCGCCCCCAAATGTTTTTTTCAATATGTTCTTTTTTCATTTGAATTTTCTAAAAGTTAATTTCATAGTCTTAAAGATTAACAGTATTTTTGTAATACAATTTTAGATGGATAATATAAATCAAAATAATTGTAGTCGTAAAGATAAATATGCATTAACGAAATTAATGCCATCAATAACAAAATATGACATGAATATAAATATTTTATAAAACTTATTTTTCTTTCGAGCTAGACTTATCTTGGACCTAGTTAGGACATTGCCCATGGAGGTTATGATTTTGTGTTGGGAGTGGACTGGTTGGGGTCTTTGTGGGCAAAAATATGAAACTTCAAGGACACTTTCAACCACTAAAACCTAATCTTCTTCACATGAATGTCGATGAATCTTTCAGATGTTATCATGTAAAGGAGAATAGGTTCTTATACCTGGTCGACTGGGCCTCGATGGACATTAAAGTCGTGCATTCAAATCAGTGTACTCTAAAGTAGACAACATTGCAACAAATACAAGACAAATATAAATCAATCTTACAAACTCATATGATAAAAAAAACAAAAGCTTATTTTTGAGATGCTTGAATCTGGCATCATCAAATATAATACTTCTCCATTTGCATATTCAATAAAGGACGGAATATGGAGGTTTTGCATTGACCATAGGAAATGTAATTCTTCAGCTATCAAGAAAAATTACCCATTGCCTTTCAAAACTGAACTTAATGGCAAGATAACATCATGTTTCAAGATATCATCATGTTTATATGAACAATTGTGATATTGAAAAGACTGTATTTAGTACCTGCTTAGGGCCATTATAAATTTAGGCTATTCTATTTGGGCTTACTGAGACCATCTCCAACCCATTACACTAAAATAGTATAAATTTTATACTATTTTAGTATGAAAATTACACCATTCACAATTTCAACTCCAAACCGTTTACCTTGTATCCTTCACTAAAGGAGAATTTTTCGTCCAAGAGAAGACATGATTTTCTATTCCAAATGTAACCACTGTTTTGGACATAATAAGATATGAATGGGAAATCGAAGGGAATATATTTGTTTTTGTCAACAAACATGAGGTATAGTAGAAGTTACAAATGATGCCAAATTTTGTGTCACTGTTCATTTGGTGTAATTTTTACATTATTATAGGTTGGGTTGGAATTGGTTTTACATAAAACTTGCATTGTTTTGGTGTTATAGTAATGATCCGACTACCTTCCAAAATCTGATGACTCTGGTATTAGGTACCTTAAGAAAATCTACCCTAGTCTTCTTTGATAAAATTCTGGTATGCTACAAAAGCGAGGACAATTTTCAAACTCATGCAACATCACGTGAATGCTAAAATTTTAAATTGAGTTTTTACACAGTCGGATAGCTTACTTGGGGCATGTTATTAAACAGGAAGGTGTCCGTGTTAAAAGAAATAAGGTGCACTTGCATGGCCTACACCTCAATCTTAAAGCTTAAAGCCGTTTTTCGGGATTGTGTAGCAACTATATGAAATTAGTGAAAGGTTATGGTTCGTTACCAAACCCTTATTATTTGTTGTAAAAAGGTACATCTTATTGGACAGAAGAGGTCACTCGAGCCTTTTCCCTCACCTATCTTGTCTCTACCAAATTATAAGAAAGAATTTTCAACGGAAACATATGCTTCTAACATAGGGATTGATATTGTGCTTACTCGGGAGGGAAGTCTTCAGCATATTTCAACAAAGCGCTTGTGAGTTAAAAGGCGTGCCATGTCTACAATGCAAATAAGATTATGTCTTTGGTTACTTCATTCGAGTAATGGTCCTCTTGGCTGATAGATAAACACATCGTTGTCATCTTAATTCTTTACATAAGCAAAAGTTGAATCAAACGTTACCAACCTACTGCAGCGGAAGTGGATAAGTAAATTGATGGGCTACAATTATATAATTCTGTATCAAAAGGGTAAGGACAATATATACTCCCAGATGTACGAAGATGTGGAATTACCGCAAGAACATGGTAGCATTCAAGGAGGAGTTGTTTGGATCATTATTGTCGAGTATAGCAGTCCTAAGATAACTATCCAGCTAATTGTAAGGTCATAAAGCAAGGTCCTTTATAAACCCTAGGGATGGCAATCGGGTCGGATCGGGTCGGGTATGGCAGAATCCATATCCAAACCCGAAAATTTTATCCATACCCGAACCCG
>PHNY01245899.1:0-15404 GCA_003724115.2 Anethum foeniculum
ATTACATAATTTTATTAATAAACAGATAATAAGAAAATATTATTACATGCTACATAAAAAAATTCTAGAAAATGACCCGTGCCTCGCACGGGTTATTATGCTAGTTTATATAATAGCCCAACAAGCTATAAAATTAATGAGTCATTTTATTCATGTGAAACGAGAAATGACGGTTTGCCTTTGTGTTCATTATATTTTTAAA
The DNA here is from genome assembly GCA_003724115.2 of Anethum foeniculum. NCBI lineage: Eukaryota > Viridiplantae > Streptophyta > Magnoliopsida > Apiales > Apiaceae > Anethum > Anethum foeniculum. The sequence continues at coordinate 203 of PHNY01245899.1, forward strand.
AAATTGATATTTGTGGGAATCGAACCTAGATCTATAGGTTAACTAGCACAATTCTTACCACTGTGCCACTACTCCACTTAAGTTTTTACTCATGCACTTAATATATATATGTGTTACATGAGAATAAATTTGATATTATTATTGCAACTTATATAATAATATCTTTTTTCATATTTGTTGATTTATTTACGTACTATGTTCTAAAGCCATGTGGTGCATCGTTGTTTAATAATTTTTTTTTAATTTTAAAATTTTATTAATTGAATTTGTTAAAAAGAGTAAGTATGTTTGATTAAGTATACTTCAATATATTTTTCATTAAAATAGAAATTTATAATAATTAAATATTTGAAAAAAGGTAAATAATTTTTTAAAATAATCAGAACCAATAAACTAGGTTTTAAAATGAATAGGTTTATAAAGTGGCACAAGTATATAGTTCGATGATACGAAAAAAATGAATAAAATTTATTAAAAAAGTTTGTTCAGTATCTATACGATATTTATTACATATAATAGATGATTATTAATATCTAATGATTATGTATACACTTATACTGAAGAAAAAATTTATAATATATGTTTATATAATATTGATACAATAATTTCGTTAAGTACTCTAGTGATTGATTATTCGAAATAAAAAATTATTTTATATTACTCGTACAACATCATATATTCTGACATATAAATCACGTTAATAATATATTTTCTCAACAAAAAAACTTATTAGGAATTATTACTTTACAATTAAATGCTTAAGTATGGAGGGTATTTGATTAATTTTATGAATTAAATCACCTGTTTACAATCCTCTCACAAAAAATTCTTTACATTTCAATGTTTTTTTTAAGAGTTCTAAAGTTCAACAAATTGTGCAATTTGATATGATTTATTTGATCTCATAAAAAACCTAAATCAGTATATTTTTTATCGAAAATAATTACATACTCCCTATGTTTTTTAATATTTGACGCTTTGACTTTTGACACACATTTTTAGGTGCTTTGACCGGATAGTTAAAATTATTAATTTTTAATTTTTTTTGAATTAAAATTTTGATTTTATTTTTTAATTCAGAAAAAAATTTAAAAATTAATAATTCTAGCTATCCGGTCAAAGCACCTAAAGATGTGTGCAAAAAGTCAAAGCGTCAAATATTAAAAAATAGAGGGAGTAGTTTTTACGTAATAATTTGATTGAATAAAAGAATGCATTCAAATTTAATGAAATTAAGATAGTTTGGTTGATGGGCACAAATTATAATACCATCCGATTACTTTGAAAATACGAGACAAATTAAATTAATAACTACAAGTAGATTATAATTATGAAAAATGGTCAAGACAAGATAAATTATGTTAATTATTAAAACACTTCTCCTATTAGACGCGTAAAAGTTTTCGTCTAACAATAAATTTAAATATTAGTATATTGATTAAGTACACAAGACAGATACTAATAAATTTAAACAAATTTTTATACTAACAAAATAATTTAAACAAATTTTTATACTAACAAAAATATATATAATGTTGATATATCAATAACAAAGCAACATATTTTTATAATCGTGATAACTTTCCAAAACAAAAAATTAAGAAGTCAATTAAATAAGTTATATTTAGAAGTCTTATATCAGGTAGAAAATGAAAGATTTTGAAAGCCAAACTACTAGAAGTTCTCACAGAAGTCATCTTTGATATTATGCAATGATGCTCACAAATAGACATACATGATACAACTTACAAAATTGTGACAAATATTTAAACGTGTAAAATTTTCAATATTATTTGAATATAAAACTTACTTTTGGTAGGACTACAAAGCCAATTTATTTTATATATTAAGTTTTAGTTTGTTTTACGTGAACATACTTGTAAATTAATTATATGTACTAACTTGTAGTCTTTTATACACAAACATTTACGAACACTACTTGCACTCACTCATTCAATCATATTAGGTATACTTGAGATACTACATAATTTTTTTTAAGAAATAGATAATAAGAAAATAATATTACATGTTACACAAAAAATTNNNNAATCATATTAGGTATACTTGAGATACTACATAATTTTTTTTTAAAAAATAGATAATAAAAAAATAATATTACATGTTACACAATAAATTATATAAAAGGACCCATGCCTCGCACGGGTTATTATGCTAGTAATTTTTTAAAAATACATGAGAGAGTTATATACGTCTTACCTATAAATTATTTGCTACTTATAATCTTCATATTTGAAATAAATAAATCAAATTAAAAATCTTTTTAGTCGGATGAATGGTCCATAAGATAATTTAAATACAGTAACTTATATATTAATAATTATGAAATTTATGAAAAAAATTAAATATCATACAAGAATGTGACGTAAATTAGTGACCTCGTGGGACTTCTCTCACAATAACTTTTGAAGTCGTCTTCTCTTCCTTTACGACTTTAACATATTTACAAAGAACCTTCCTCGACATTTCCTTTCTAACAATCCATCAAAAAGAAGCTCTGTTTAAAATAATAACAGAACCTACAACTAAATTTCCTAGTACTTCACTTCACTGTCTTTAGTTTCTTCACTCCATTAAGCAATCTATTTAACACACATTAACACACATTGTGTGTGTATCAAAATGGCTTTCCTAGCTGATCCAGTTCTGGGAAGTGTCATAAGTGAACTACTCAAAGTAGCTATAGCAGTTGGAAAACAAACCATAATGTTCAAATCCAATCTCAAAACTCTTAAGAAAACACTTAAGTCAGTTCAGCCCATATTTGCTCACACAGAACAGCTTCACCAAGTACTAAAGCGTCCTCAAGGAGAGACTGAGCAGTTTATCATGCTACTACAAAGTGGTCTTGATCTTGTTAACAAGTGTAGTACCATTCCTTGCTGGAATGTATTTAAAATCAATGCTTATTCCAGGAAGTTGATGGACTTGGACAAGTCTATATTGAAGTTTTTTCATATTCAAGTGCAGGGGTTGACGTTTACCACTACTTTGGAGACTAGGATTGATGTTATTCAAGGTAATAAGAAATTGGATATGTTGCATAAGTGTTTAAGTATTGGTGATTTTTCGGGTTTGGGTAGCGTCCCGGGTGCTCCGAATGGGGTGGTCGGGTTTAATCAACCGCTTAAGGAATTGAAGGAGGTGTTATTGAAAGATGAGGTGCGGATTAAGGTGATTTCTGCTCCCGGAGGATGTGGAAAGACCACTTTGGCTAAGATGCTCTGTAATGATCCTCATATTCAAAGTAAGGCTTTCTTTATCTAGATGCTACCTTGATTCATATTTTATCTATGATTATTGCCCTTGTTTACTAAGATTATTACTTGTATACTTGTTCCGTCTGTAATTTACTTAGCACTATTTATTAGTAAGTTTCTATCTAGAAGAAAAGAAGAAAATTCAAAATTTAGGCTCAGTTTTTTTGCCGGAAAATAACTTCACTTTGGAAATTTTTTTCCCAAAAACTATTTTCCCAGAAGATATTTTCGTGAAAAATGTTTTTCCTAGAAAATATTTTTCTAAAAAATAAATTCTACGAAAAATGTTTATATGTTCGCAATATTTCTGGAAATTTTTTTCTCGAAAAATTTTCCCGACAAAAACTTTTCTGAAGAAAATATTTTCGGGAAAAAATTTTTTCGGAAAATTTCCCGGGAAAAAAATTTCTTGAGAATTTTTCTCGAGAAAAATTTTCTCAAAATTTTGTTTAGGAAAAATATTTCTTGAAAATTTTTCCCTAGAAAAAAATTTCTTGGGAAAAAATTTTCTCTGGTTCTCGGAAAAATTTTCCGAGAAAATTTTTTTTCTAAAAAAATCTCCTAAATTTTTACCCGGCAAAAAAAAATATTGGGAAAAAATTTCGGATATTTTTCCCAACAAAAATGTTCTTTGGAAAAAAAATTCTCTAAAAAAAATTTTATATGAGGAAAATTACGAAAAACATAGAGAAGATGTTCAGTTTGAAAAATGTTTTCCCTTTCTAAAAAAAGGGAAGTCATTTTCCTGAAAATCATCACTTTTCTATTAGAAATTTTTTTTTCCCGGAAAATAATTTATTTTCCTAAGCGCAAAATAAACGCATGAAAATCTGGAAAATATTTTCCAGGAAAACCAAACAAATGCACAAAAAATATTTTCGTAAAAAATATTTTCCAGAATGTAAACAAACACCGCAAAATCCAGAAAACATTTTCCTGAAAAATATTTTCTAGCAAACAAACGAGCCTTAATTTGTGAATTTATGCACCCTAAAAGACGCCTAAAAGGTTAAAACTATTTGGAGCATAAGGAGTTAACGGGGAAGCCTTAGTTGTTATACTGTAGTTGGAAGTATGAATAGGTTATGACCAGGTGTAGTATTGTAGTGTTTAGTTGGAAAGAAGGAAACGAGGTAGGAATGAAATCAATAGTTATTAACAAAATTAAAGACGAAGGAGAATCGTCAAAGGAATGCGTAGGAAGAAGAACTGGGGATTCATTCTTAATGCGGTGGGTCTAAACTATGCTCATGGTAATAATAGAAGAGTATGCTACATTCATAAAATTGGATACAAAGTTCTTGCAGAAAATGATGTGGTATATGAGGTGGTGTATTTTAATTAGTGCTATTGATGTGAATGGAGAGGGCCCATTCCAATCAAATTTTGACACATATGATTTTGTGCAAAATTTTGTATCCCATTTTGTGGATGAAGCATTTCCCATAATAGAATGGAGGAAGGAATAATTGTTGAAAATACTTCACACAATGTAGTAGAGATTAAGTTCTGTTCCTTCCAACCGAACGGAGCAAAAGTATATTAAGATGACATTGTGTGTATAACTCTAAGAATTATTAGTGACACTTTGTATAGTTAGAACTTAAAAGGACAATTGTAATATTGTAAGAGAATGAAATGAAATTGGTACTATTTTAATAGGAGATATCAATAATTTTCATTCATAAATCTATTCATTTATATCATCTGAATCAAAGCTCAAATCCACAAATTCAATATATATTCAGTATAGAAATTTGCACTATTTCATCTTTTTCCACCACTCCCTCTTAATATGTGAAACACATATAAGATGTTGTTAGTCTAATGTCATTACAAAATCTAATCATGTTTGGTGCATAACCTTTTTGGCAGGCATATACAAGGAAAACATACTCTTTGTGACCATCTCAAAATCAGCCGACAGCATTGACATTGTTAAGAAAATCTTACAAACACGATTGCTGAACAGTCAACTGCTTGACATCCGGACTGATGATGATGCAATCTACCACCTGGAGTGCATGCTGAAGCGTTTAAGTCCAGGTCCTATTTTGTTAGTGTTGGATGACGTGTGGCCCAATTCGGTATCTTTTGTTGACAGCTTATTAAGCCTAACCTTGTCGAAATTTAAGATACTAGTTACATCAAGATACTCTTTTCCAAGATTCAAACCTGTGTACAAACTGGAGATTTTAAATGATCAAGACGCCATGACTCTTTTCTGCCAGTGTGCTCTCCCAAATGACGGGAGTTCTACAATTCCTTCTGATCTTGTGGAAAAGGTAGAAAAGATTGCTTGATGTAGAAAAAGAAAAACCGTTTTTGAAGCATTTTTTTTCACAACAAAATCATGTCACCTAAACATTTTTTTCACAACAATGTTGCTCTTTTTTAAAATTTTTTTTTTGATAACTGTCAAGGTTCTCTTTAAGTTCTAATATTTTAGACCTTCTGCTTCTACATTGATTTAATATTTTATGTACAATTGATAATAGTGACTAATATTATGCAGGATATCTGTACATTAACAAACAGCTGTGTTTAACATGCCTGAATATGGCACCTATATCAACATGTGCATCTGACTTCCATTGTAATTAATTTATTTGCTCCTTACTTGTAGACTGTGGAAGGTTGTAAAGGATTTCCATTAGCCCTCAAAGTGGTTGGACGTTCACTTTATGGGCAAGAGGAGGTGAAATGGAGACGTGAACAAAAGAACTGGTCTGATGGTAAATCTATTATAGATACCAGCAAAGAATTGCTTGAGTGTCTCCAACCCAGTTTAGATGCCCTCGAAGAAATGAAGGAGAGTTCTTTAAAGGACTGTTGCCTGGACCTTGGATCATTTCCTGAGGATCAAAGGGTTTCAGCCACCACTCTTATGGATATTTGGGCAGAATTATACAATTTGGATGATATGGATACCTACTCCAATCTTCTTGAATTAGCATTCAGAAATCTTGTTAATCTATTCTGCACAAGGTACTTCTTATCATCTGCAAGACTGACCTATTATATATATATAAATGTGACTGTATCTGAAAGTAGTAGTAAGTATTAATTTTTATCAATTGCATCTCCCAAATATTGCTTCAAAAACATTCCCTCGGATTAATAAAGTTCCCAACTCTCTCTCTCTCTCTCTCTCTCTCTGGCATTTGATCAATTACTTTGCTTAAAGCCCGCATGGGCTCCATATATTTTAAATGATCAAAAGATGGCGAGGTTCTTGTAGTTTGACATGAGGGACATGGAATGATAGAACCTAAGTGTAGAGTGCACATTATGTTTCGGAGTTGAGATGGACAATTAGAACCCAATCACTAGAATTTTCGCATAGATTTGACAAAGATATGGTGTTGCATTAATATAGTTGAACTTATCTTTGGAAGTTTCTTTTTAGTTGGAGGTACCTTGAATCTTAATCTTCAATTAGCCTATTATTTTCCAGAAAAGTTGTAAATAAATTGCTAATCTGTAGCAAAAGAAGCAGTTGTGATAAATTTATTGGGACAATTGTAAATAATACCAAGCTTTGAGGGATATTTAAATTATGATATATTTCATTAAGATTTTCTCTGTTAATAAGCACTCTACCATACTGAACTCACTTGACTAAAGCAAATAGATCAGAAATCTTAGCTGAAGCGAAACATAGAATACAGCTAAGCGAAACATAGAATACCAATTGTTTAAAAAATTGTAAGAAATCTATTAGTTTGTTTCGCTTGGCTGGAAAAATTTATAACAAAACACTCCTCATCTACTAGCTATATGAAACTAATGAAAACCATTGGTGTAACCATGATATTTATTTAGCTAAAAAGTTTTACCACAATATTGATTGCAGGCAAACAGGAAGTGAGGTTGACGGCTTCTGTAATGAAAGGTCTGTCATGCAGCATGATCTGCTAAGAGATCTGACTATCCACCTAAGTAACACAGAACCGATAGAACATAGAAAAAGGTTATTTATAGAGATGATAGGGAATAACTTTCCAGAGTGGTGGAGTGAAGAATTGAACCAACCTATTCAAGCTCGCCTCTTGTCAATATCGACTGGTGTGTTTGGTTTAATATATTATTCAAAGTTTTAGATTGATCGCCCTAATAGTGCTTCGTATTATATGTAATATTTGTCCACTGACAATATCAAAACTTAAATTTCCAGATAAAAATTTCTGTGCAAGCTGGCTTCCCTTGTCACTTCCTGCAGCCGAGGTTGTAATACTGAACTGCTCTTCAGTTGTCTACACCATACCAGATTTTATTGAGAGAATGAATGAGCTGAAGATTCTGGTCGTCACAAATTACGGCTCTTCCTTTTCTAGGCTATCCAACTTTCAACTTCTTGGAACTTTACCCGCTTTAAGGAGAATGAGACTGGAACGAGTTTCATTATCTTCCCTTGACACATCTTTACTTGAGCTGGTGAACTTGCAGAAGATATCTTTTACTATGTGTGAGATTGGGAAGGCATTCGAGAATGGTAATATTGACCTATCCTGTGTGTTCCCTAATCTTGTGGAGATTGAGATTGACTGTTGTGATGACTTGTTGAACTTGCATGTCGGATTGTGTGATATTATCAGTCTCAAAAAGATAAGCATCACTACCTGTAATGAGCTATCTGCACTTCCTGAGGAAATTGGGAGGCTCAGAAACCTTGAGGTCTTAATGCTCAATTCTTGTACCAAGCTATTTGAGTTGCCAGAGTCAATTGGAGACCTCCATAAACTGAGAGTTCTCGATATATCTGATTGTCTAAATTTAAGTAACTTGCCCAAAAGAGTGGGCGAGTTACGTTCTTTGGAAACGATCCACATGAGAGGCTGCCTGGGATTATCAGACCTAAATAAGTTGCCCTCGTCAGTTAAAGATCTAACACGATTGAAGAAGGTGATATGTGATGAAGAAGCTAGTCATCTCTGGAAATCTTATCAAAGTCATTTGAAAAATCTCGAAGTTGAAGAGGTAAAAGAAGATCCATTTAAAAGCCTTATGAGGGTCATCTCATCAATTCAGCAAACTTGAAATGCTTCTGTTGTTCGAAATCAGAATGTTACCTGCCGGCAACACTTTTGTTTAATGTTTATTGTTGTTTACAAACTATTGCACAACTTAGATAACCATTTATAGACATCAATATTTGGATGTAATCGTATGACCGTGTGAATGAGCAATCACTTGTGGGATTCCACTAAAATAGCCCCAACATCTCCTTCCTTTTCAGCTATTGACTTGGCAGATAAGCATTCAGCTGCAGGCTAATGGTCGGAACACAAACTACCTGTGACAAGAGTTCAATACTCCCACTACATTTCTATTAATGTTTCCTTAAAATTCTATAAAATGATATATCTAACAAATTAAGTGACTTCAGTATAATCTTGTGAAAATCCAGCATTTGCGATTTTAATGAATCATGATTAATCTCTAGATGAGACTCATCGATTTGGTTATAGCAAAATCGGGCCAAAACTATAAGTTCAGAAAAATAAACGTAATGAGTTAAAAATCGACAGGTAATTGTAAAAAAAGGAGAAACTAAAGTAAAAAGTATAATATTCGCGTATATATCATCCAGTTTTTTGTTTTCCATAACATTTCAAATTCGAATATTATTTTCTTAATATTTTTTTATTTTAATCAGGATCAAATTTAACGTTCAAATAAATTTATGTTGGATTAATCCCTCCAGACTTAAAAATGGAAGTCAACCAGGAAAACTTCAACATGCATTACTTTATAAAAAAATGACAGAAATAGCAACGAAGTTTCCGATAATTCATCTGAATCTCTTCATCTACATAATCTACATATAGTGAATAGTTTGTGATAGATTGATCCAACTCAAAATGGCATTCATAGCTGATGCAGCTCTAGGCACGGGCATAAGTGAACTACTTAAAATCGTTGTAGCCGTTTCAAAACAAACCTTAACCTTCAAATCCAATCTCAGAACCTTAGAGAAAACACTTAAATCAGTTCAACTCATTTTCGATAACATCGAAAAGCTTCACAATGTTCTAAATCGTCCTAAACAACAAATCGAGCATTTCATGGAGCAGTTAAAGATTGGTCAAAATCTTGTAAACAAGTGCAGTACACTAAAAAAGTGGAATGTATTAAAAATATACCTTCATTCACAGAAGTTGGTGGATTTAGATAAGTCCATAGTGAAGTTTTTCCATATAGATGTGCAGGGGTTGGTGGCTGTGAATATTTTGAAGACTTTGATTGGTGTCAATCGAAACAATGTCAAGTTGGATTCAATACTAGGGCGTTTGAGTAATAATGAATTTTCCGGTTGGGGGATAGTCCCGGGAGTTCCGAATGGGGTGGTAGGGTTGGATCAAACGCTCAAGGAATTAAAGGAGATGTTGTTGAAGGATGAGGTGTGGATTCAGGTGATTTCTGCTCCTGGAGGATGTGGAAGTGGAAAGACCACTTTGGCTAAAATGCTCTGCGGTGATCCTGAAATTAAGAGTAAGACATCCTCCTCTGCAAAAATATTACTCCAAGCATTGTTTTGTACATTGCTATTTTCCAATTAGTTATTTTCCTTATAAATGGAAACCTTGATTATTATTCGGAAGTTAGAGAATGATATGATCAAGAATAGCATAAGAGAACTCTGAGATGTATTAACTCTATTGTAAGAATTAAGTAGGGATACTCGGTTACAAGAATACTTGCACAATCCCAATATCAAATTTTCCTTGCACAAATCACACTTGAAATTTGTGTTAAATAACTACTCAACAAAATCAAAGTGTTCATGTTAATATAAACAAAAAAGAAGTATTGATGTTAATATTCACTTCTACAGAAATAAAAAGTTTAACTAACCTTTTCGTGTTTTAGATCATTAAGTTAAGCATATTAATCAATTAGCATCAAAGTTTCAGTTTTGCGAATTGATATGATTATGCGGGGCAAGATATCTAAAAAATGTTTTTTAAGTATGTATATGCTGTTGTGAATGATAAAATCCATTGCATAGTTATAACGTTTTTACATAGTTGCATTGCATCTCTTACACCTGAACTCCCGTAGTATCATATTTGTCGCATCAGCGTATCTCCATACCTGCACTGCCAATCCATATCCTCGTCTTTTGGACTGCTAATGCTTATGGTTGGAAGGGCTAAAATAGTGACGAGATGAACTGATGAAGTTTAATTAGTACTATTTTTCTGACAAATATTTTAAATTTTTATTCTTTTATCCATTCCTATTATCGAATATTTGCACTATTTCTTCTTCTTTTTTCACTATTCAGCGATACGCTTTTCTCTTTTCAATTTAATGTTCTTTTACAAAATTTCAGTAAATTCTTCTACCTCATTCAGTCCCTTCCGCCTCAATGGAGCATGAATATATATGGTGCAGACACACCTATGTATATGGTTATTTAGTCTAATGTCGATATGATTTTAACATGTTTGCTGTATCCCCTTTTGGCAGGCATATATAAGGAAAACATACTCTTTATGACTATCTCAAAATCAGCTGACATCTCTGACATTGTTAAGAAAATATTTTAACAACGATTGCCAAACGTCCAACTGCCTGACTTCCAGAATGATGAGGATGCAATCAACCATCTGGAATGCTTGCTAAAGCATATAGCTCCAAGTCCTATGCTTTTAGTGTTGGATGATGTATGGCCCGATTGGGTATTTCATGTCGACAACTTGTTAACCTTCACATTACCGAATTTTAAGATCCTTGTTACATCTAGATACTCTTTTCCAAGATTCAAACCTGTATACAATCTGGAGATTCTTAATGATCATGATGCCATGACTCTTTTCTGCCAGTCCGCACTTCCAAATAATGGGATGCCTGCAATTCCATATGATCTTGTGGAGAAGGTAGAATATTAAAGCTTGTGTAATGTAACGTTTTCGAAACTTCCTTATTTGAGAAAATCACATGTCAGACAGACATTCTTTTATGGAGTACTAATACCTTTCTCCTTATTTTTACAACTAGGTTTATTTTAAGTTTCAATATTGTTAACTATGGCCTTTTGCGTTAACATTGATCTATTATTTTGTATATAAGTATGGACTGTTAACTAATTTTATGCAGGATATCTTTACACAGATAGATGTTTTTAATTTGTCTGCATATGACACCTACATGAGACATTTGCATCTAACTTTCATTCATTACTAATTATTTGGTCATTATTTTTGTAGATCATGAAAGGTTGTAAAGGATTTCCATTGGTCCTTAAAGTGGTTGGGCGGTCACTTTGTGGGCAAGATGAAGTCAGGTGGAGACGTGAACAAAAGAACTGGTCTGTTGGTAAATCTATTTTCAATACCAACAAAGAACTTCTTGATCATCTCCAACCCAGTTTGGATGCTCTAGAAGAAATGAAGGACAGTTCATTAAAAGAATGCTGCCTGGACCTTGGATCATTTCCCGAGGGTCAAAAGGTTCCATCCACCACTCTTAAGGATATTTGGGCAGAACTGTACAATCTGGATGACATGGATACCTACATCAATCTTGCTGAACTGGCATTCAGAAATTTTGTTAAGCTTTTCTGCACATGGTACTTCTCATCTGCTGCAAGGCTGACAAATTTTACTTAATAACTGCAAACCTGTGTTCCAAAAAGTAGTTGAAATGTACTAGATAAATAAAGTAGTACAAATTTAAGATTTATATCATCCTTCAAATTATTCCTTAAAAACCTCATCAAATTATTTAAAATCCGAAATCTCTGACTCATCTCAGATGGTATTATGAAATGTCTGAGGAAGTCCATTAGGATTTGGTTCACTATTTTGGTAAAAGTCGGAATGACCTCCATACAAGTTGTTAAATGATAAAATGAAGCGGTCCTTTAAGTTTGACGAGGGACATGGAACCTCAAATTTTAAATCTAACACATGAAATCTAAGAGTTGACAAAATGAACAGATTAAACCCAGTCACTAGAATTTTTCCTTAGATGTGATGTTGCATAGATAGAGATTCCACCTATTTGGCATATTTCTTCCAGGGTGGTGGCACCTTAAATTTTTGATTTAGTGGCTTAGGCTTCTTCAGTAAAGAAGTTGTAACATGTAATAAATTGCTAATCTGTAGTTATAGAAGCAGCTGTGAGAGTTCAGTTCAAGCTTTGGGGTAAAAAATTACAAGGCTCTGGGAATTGGGGACTGTTTTGCAATTTGTTAATTTTAATTTCATATCAAGTTTGATAATGTTTTTCAACAGGCCTCTATTTAATGATAAGACTGAAGTATTATTACTGAGACTTTCTCTCTGTTTCTAAGCACTTAACAGTAGCAAACTCGCTTGAGTAAAGGATAGAGATATATATTAAAGAAATTTAAGAGCTTTTGGCTTGAGTGAAAAACAACAATAACATGCGTTCTATGATTTGTACGAGTTCTGTTAATAGTCATTAAGTTACACTATTTATCAACTAGTTATAATACTAACCAAAACTATTATTTTCACCACTGTTATGATTGCAGGCAAACAAGAACTGAGGTTGACGGCTACTGTAATGAAAGTATTGTCATGCAGCATGATCTGCTTAGAAATTTGACTATCCACCAGAGTAACACAGAACCAATAGAACATAGAAATAGGTTGATTGTAGAGATTAAAGGGAATGACCTTCCTACATGGTGGACTGAAGTTATGCATCAACCAATCCATGCACGCCTCTTGTCCATTTCCACAGGTATGCTTGCTGGCCTATTTCCTTTCAACGTTATACTGATCACATTATTATTGTGTAGCTTAATTTGTTAGTTTTTTCTATACTAAAAATGAAAAAATTTCATGTCCAGATAAAAGTTTCTGCTCAAGCTGGCTTCCCTTGACACTCCCTGCAGCCGAGGCTGTAATACTGAACTGCTGTTCAGGTCTGTACACTATACCGCAGTTTATTGAGGGAATGGATCAACTGAAGGTACTGGTGGTCACAAATTATGGGTCTTCCTTATGCAAGCTATGCAATTTTCATCTTCTTGGAAATATACCCGTTCTAAGGCGAATCCGATTAGAACGTGTTTTATCCCTGGACACAACCTTAGTTGACATGGTGAACTTGCAGAAGATATCTTTTACCATGTGTGAGATCGGAAAGGCATTTGAAAATGGTACTATTGACCTACCCTATGTCTTCCCTAATCTTCTGGAAATTGAGATTGACTGTTGCGATGACTTGTTGAAAATGCCAGTTGGATTGTGCGATATTGCCAGCCTCAAAAAGATCAGCATCACGTATTGTAATGAGCTATCTGCACTTCCTGAGGAGATTGGGAGGCTCAGAAACCTTGAACTGTTAACGCTCAATTCATGCACCAAGCTGAAAGAGTTGCCAGAGTCTATTGGAGACCTCTATAAATTGAGAATTCTTGATATATCTGGTTGTCTAAGCATAAGTAATTTTCCCGAAAGGCTAAGTGAGTTGCGTGCTCTGAAAACGATCCACATGAGAGGTTGCGAGGGATTATCAGACAAACATAAGTTGCCTTATCTATTCAAGATCTGACGCTATTGGAGAAGGTGATATGTGATGAAGAAGCTAGTCATATATGGAAAACTTATCGAAGTCTTTGAAAAATCTCGAAGTTGAAAAGATTAAAGAAGATGCATCCAAAAGCCTTATGAGGGTCATCTCACCAATTCAGCATTCTTAAGTTGATTCTGTTGTTGAAAATCAAATTGTTTACTACTGGCAACACTTTTGTTCAATGTGTACTTTCATTTTTTGTAAACTTCATAAATTTGCCATGTACGATTGCGAAAGAGTGGCAGTATAACTTAACTATTTGTGGGCATTATTAGTTAGATGTTACCGTATGTGTGAAGTGTGAGCAATGATTTTTAGTGAAGTGTGAGCAATGATTTTTGGTTTCACTTGACAAAAGAAACATAAAATGGTTTTTGATTTCTCTGCAATTGGTTTCACCTAATTTTTATCAGGGTCGGTCTTATAAAGAGAAAGGAATCTCCATAATTATGTGCATATTAGATTTATTGCCAGTGATAAGGAGGTTTAAAAAATTATAAATTATTTTACTAAAAAATATACTCCCTCCGTCCCCTGAGTAGTATACATTGGGGGACGGGGTTCAGCACGCATTTTAACACTCATTTATAACATAACTACATAAATAATTTTAAATTTTTTCTTTTTCTAAATAAAAGTATAACACTTGAAGTTTAATTCATAAAAATAAAATTTTAAAAATGAATTACGGAAGTTTACTTTATATTCAACTTAAAGTGCGTGTCGAACTTAAAAAAAATTATGTATACAATTCAGAGGGACAGAGGGAGTAGTAGATAATACTAATCTATACTATTATATTCGAGACGAAACATTGAAAGTTTTGGTAGTCTGGTACTCGGTACTCGGTACTCGGTACTTGCTGTATTTACTAAATTACCCTCATTAATTGTCATACAAATCAATTACTCATTTTAACTAAAACATGTTACCATTTTTATTTTTCCCAACTAAAATATCTCTTTTACCAAAAATATCATAGGCAATTATATTTAATAAAATAAAAATGCTTTAATTACTAATAACTCTTATTTTAATCATAATTAGTGTATATAAACCGATTGCCTTTTCCAACTAAAATATGTTACTTTTTTTTATTTTTCTTAACTAAAACAAATTTTTCCCAAAAATATAACGGGCAATTCAATTTAATAAAATAAAATAAAATATTATCTATCTATACTTACTATATTATAATAGACGAAATATTGAAAGTTTGGTTTTGCTTTCAGGATTTTAATTTATAAAATCTATTTAATAAAATAGAATAATAATATTATAATTATTAATAACTAACCAATTGCCTTTTGAACTAAAACACATTATCTTTTCTAATTTTTTAAAACCAAATTTCCTTATTTTTCAAA
>PHNY01245956.1:0-14727 GCA_003724115.2 Anethum foeniculum
TTTTCTATTTCATATATATATATATATATATATATATATATATATATATAAAGCAAAGAAAATGCTAAAATTCAAAAAATTATTTTCAAATAGTTTGTCTAATTGAAAATATTCCGATAATAATGTGATACATGTATGTATATATATATGAGCCCATTAAAATGTGACATGTGTGATCTCACATTTTATAAAAAACATTTTGAATTTGTTTACTCTCCTTTCCGAATATTTGCGACAACCCGGGTCAAATCTCGAGTATCTTTTGAAAACCGGGTCAAGTCCCGATTCCGAGTCCGAAATAAACCGAAGCCTACTGGCCCAAATGTAGCCAACTTGGGTAAACAACAAGCCTACCACAGGCCCCCAAAAGATAATGATTGGTTGGTGCACATAGTAGTAGTTTACCTTATAAACTGAACAGAAGTCCCAAATCTTATCGATGGGGGACTAGGGTGTTACAAACTCCCCCACTTAAATTCTTGACGTCCTCGTCAAGCCTGATAGACAGCCCATAGGTCCAAGATCGTTCCTACCTAGCCATTGTGGGATAATACCGGCTGGTTTCATGTTCCTACCTCCGGACCTCTTGCCATTGTGGGATAATACCACCAGCCGTCGTGTCCCCAGCTCCGGCAACTTGACGCATCAAGCATTCGAGAGTCGGCTCTGATACCATATGCGACAACCCGGGTCAAATCCCGAGTTTCTTTCGAAAACAGGGTCAAGTCCCGATTCCGAGTCCGAAATAGGCCGAAGCCAACTGGCCCAAATGCAGCCATCTTGGGTAAACAAAAAGCCCACAACAGGCCCCAAAAAGATCATGATTTGTTGGCGCACATAGTAGTAGTACTTTACCTTATAAACTGAACAGAAGTCCCAAATCTTATCGATGTGGGACTAGGGTGTTACAAACTCCCTTACTTAAATTCTTGACGTCCTCGTCAAGCCTGACAGCCAACCCATAGGTCCAAGATCGTTCTTCCCTAGCCATTGTGGGATAATACCGGTTGGCTTCGTGTCCCCACCTCCGGACCTCTTGCCATTGTGGGATAACACCACCAGCCTTCGTGTCCCCACTTCCGGCAACTTGACGCATCAAGCTTTCCAGAGTCGGCTCTAATACCATATGCGACGACCCGGGTCAAATCCCGAGTATCTTTCGAAAACTGGGTCAAGTCCCGATTCCGAGTCCGAAATAAGTCGAAGCCTACTAGCCCAAATGCAGCCAACTTGGGTAAACAAAAAGCCCATCACAGGCCCCCAAAAGATCATGATTTGTTAGTGCACATAGTAGTAGTACTTTACCTTATAAACTGAACAGAAGTCCCAAATCTTATCGATGTGGGACTAGGATTTTACAATATTGGTTCGTTTTTATTTGTTTTGATTTGAATAGTAGAACACGTTGGATAATAAATCGTTGAAATAATTTTTCAAAAATGTTATAGATTTTTTTTTGTTAGTTATACATATTCACTGACATTCGTAAAGGGTAAAAGGAGCGAGGAGATACCACAACACCTGTTGGTGTTGGGTGTTATAGATTTTATTAACATGGATGGGATTTATCACAATAAATAAACAATTTATAATACATATTAATGATATTATGGATGGGATGTGATATTTTAATGATGAATTAATTAAATTTAATTTTTTTCCCTATATTAATAAATACATGCTGTTAATTATTTATGGGCACGAGTCCACATCTACCGATAGCTGACAACACACATGTTTACGAAATTTTTTTTACGGACAAGAAGAATTCTAAAAACAAAAAAATTAACATAGACAATCATTTAGACCTTGCATTCAAATTAATTTTCATTATTAAATCTATCCACATGCAAAAAAGGATTTCGTGAACAGATGGAGTACAGAAATGGTTGGACAAAGACGAGGAGTCATTATAATATTATCATTCTACGAGGGCTACATACTCACACAGATAAACTATAATTAAAACAATATATAACTGCTTCAAGGAATACCATATAACGTAAAGTCCTTCAAAGATACCCAAATTTTAGAAAATAAAATTCTAATGATTAGATAACACCAGCAAGAAATTCGAACTTACTTAAACAACATGTTTGCTCCAGAACCTCCAAGTAACTTTTTGCATTTTCGACGAATCCATACCACATATACCTAAAATATAAGACAACACAAAATCGATTAAGTTATATGATCTAATTAAATTAACACTTTTAAAAACGTTACACTGTCAAAAAGAAAAGGAGAAGGCACAGTATCCAGTTCCCCCAGGGCCAGGTCACATAAACCAGCAGTTGTAGCTAAGCATGAACAACTTGATTCATTAGTAAAATTAACGAAGCAGTTAACTAATTAATTCCTTGAGTAAGAATTAACTAACACTAACAATTAATCAAACTTATATCTTTACAATAAATAGCTAAAATAAAAAGTTGTGAATCGGATTCCAATAAACATGACTTGATACAACTTGTATGAATGTGTTGGCTTTGCATTGTTGGAAGCCATTTAGCACTACAGAAACTAATCATTTACCTTACAATGGTTCCTACCCATACAATTTACTTGCGAAAGTGTTTTCTTTTCTTCTTTTTCAAAAAAACAATATTAATTTTCTGTTTTGTTGCTAATTTCAATTGTAAAAGTTCGATAAGATATCTCTTACACACCCGGTGTTGGATAACTCAATGCCTCGTCTCCCATACATTACTTTTTGGCACGTTTTTTAAGACTCCTTTTAAGCATGGTTATATAACTTTTTTTAAATTTTTTTTTTTCTGAATAAAAGTTTAATTTAAACTTTTATTCAGAAAAAAAAATTTAAAAAAAGTTATGGAACTACACTTTATAGGAGTCTCGAAATACGTGCAAATAGTAAACGTATATTATTGAGGGGGACGGAGGGAGTAGTATATTATTATGTTGTAATGAATTGTTAAAGACTCAGTTTGACTCGGAGCATTTGAGGTTTGACTTTCTCAATTACTAATCCTATATTATAAATTTATATTATTGACAGTGTACTATATTTTATAATTTTTAAATTTATAAAATAATTTACACGTATTTTTTGTATACTACTCCCTCTGTCCCATTGAATTCTCTACGTTACTTTTTGGCACGTTTTTTAAGACTCATTTAAAGCATAGCTCCATAAATTTTTTTCAAAATTTTTTTTTTCTGAATAAAGATTTAAACATTAAAAAAATTTTGAAAAAAGATTATAAAACTACACTTTATAGGAACCTCGAAATGCGTGCAGACAGTGAACGTATAGAAATGGACGGAACGGAGGGAGTAGCATTTTACTCATTGTTACGCACCAAAAGCATTTTATATGTTAGTATATGACTGCATTTAAAATTTTAACATGTTTAAAATAAATAAATTTGAATGGAATAAATTTGATGTATGAGAGAAAATTTAAAAAACGAAATCCTATTAATTCTACGAGGACTCATTCCGATCGAGTTTCGAGTACTTATTTCAAATTCCGATTTTGATAACATTGATTACTGCATCTGCTTTCGTGCTGGAAGCATATGTATGACAGTATATCTTTATCACAAACCTAGTCCGCATAATCAAAGTTAACACACCAGACGTTATGATTTGAGGACTTGTACTATATCTTTATCACAAACCTAGTCCGCATAATCAAAGTTAACACACCAGACTTTATGATTTGAGGACTTGTAGCTGTTCAACCCTTCACTGTCTCTGTTTTTATCACACTAGAAGACTTGGTATTCTGCAACCTTTATGAAAATTCGTTGATTTAATGATATCTAGCTAGAGCTCATTGTCTGACCAGGTAGCCAAAGATTTATTGAATATGTTCTCCCTCGTACTGTAAAATGAAAGCACCTTTTTTATATAGTAACATGCTATGAACTCCAAAAAGTGTATCAAAGCATAAACTAGTACTATTGATCCATGACGGTCTTGAATCCGTGTTATTGATTCATTCTAGCTAGAGACGCTGGTGTCCTGAGAGCACCCTTTTCTTAATGCAAAGATGCTCAACTAAGACGAAATAAGCGAGTTCAAAGGATTAACTTTGGATGCAACTAATAATGAGTATACGACCAAACCAAACCAAACCAAACAAAACGTACCCAGTATATCCCACTTAGAGCATGGTCTAAGGAGGGTAAGATGTACGCAGACCATGCCCATACTCCGAAAAATAGGGAGTCGTGAAGACCCAGTATGACAGAAATCTTAAATCGTCAAGAACAATCAAGAATACAGGAGAATCGAATTCAAGCTAAGACCTCTTCGACTCTTCTAATTCGAGTATTATCAACTCTCAAGTTCGATTATGATAAACATCAAATAATAGTGAATATTATCAAAATAGTGAATATTCAATCAATGCGAAAAGCCACTATATTATAAACCGGGACTGAATAATCTGATATAATTGTGATACGTTTACGTGTCAAGTTATGAACACTACATATCTAACACTTTTGTCGTGGAGTATAAAGGGGGACCCACTCACCCCAGTTGAGTTATCAAGTGATGGAAGATGGAAGAAAGATGGAGAATCTGAGTGGATGGAAAAAGATTTCCAGCTTTAGGAAGCTATTGGCTGCTGGAGAACTTTCTATTTATAGTATGGATTCCCTTTGAAGCTAAGCGGTCATGCAAATCAGACACAACCTTATCTACTAGTACTATGTGGGTGCTTTTGAATAAATTATAATTTCGGAAAAAGATTGTGAGAAATTCGAATAATGGATATGATACTGTATATGAACTTTTGGTACAAGTTAAAATGCCTCAAGTCCTATTTCTCTGGTATCTATCTACTTTATATATGGGGTTGGAGATCCTTGTTCAACTAACACCCATTTCTTATCATAATTCCAATTGGTTGATTAAGATTTAAATCTTAGACTGTGGAGACAAAGTAATAAAATTAAGAGGCCCCCTCTCCTTTGTATTCTTTTAAAAACTTTATTACAAGAGAACTAGACTCATAAATCTCACCTAAATATGTGGGCACACAGTAGAAAAATCCTTCATTTAAGGGTTTTTCTACCATGTGTCCGAGCACGGAAATTTATAATTTTAAACTATTTTGATTGGTTGCATTTTATAATAGTGGTAGACCCCTGTATTCACAAAAATTCCACCAATTAAATTGGCTCAATTTTATAAGTTTCCGCGCCTATCATGGGTACACAGTAAAAAAACTCTTCACTTAAATATGTATTAAGGAGCATTTAATTTTTTCCATTTAAGAAGTGTGTTTAAAGGTATTAACTATTTCTCACTTTGAAATTATCAGAGAATTTAGACTACTTTATTGGCTTATAACCTTGATAAAAAGAAAGCAAGATATTTATATGTCACTGCTTGTAAGCTTTACTAGAAAAAGGAGAAAAAGATCCATGCAAACATATAGATCTACGGTAGAAATGATTTTTTTTATAAACAAATCTAATTTATAGATGAAGTGAGCGTTTTCTTTTCTTTTTTTAAGTATTGTGCTTCTTCTTTTTTACTTCTAATATTTTCATAACAATTAGTAGTCTATAGAAAGTGTGTCCCCCCAAGTCTGCTAAAATATGTAATGAAGTACAATATTCGAATGGAGCCGTTTGTTTTGTCAAAAATTGAATTCAATACCTCTCATACTATCTTTTGTGCAGAGCTTCCATTGATATACAGTTCTCTAGTTTTGAACACTTCTGGTATGGTGGTAATGCTATAACTTGCCTTCTCATGTCATGCCGAATATCCAAGAGAGCTGGACCGGCCTCAAAGTAAAGGGCTTAACTGCTTAAAAAGAAACAAATCCAACCAGACAGGCTCGTAGACCTCAGCCTGCTCCTGTTAGCTTTTACGGATCAAACAATTTTCATGTCTAATCTGAGTCGGGCCCAAAATAACAAAATGAAACATTAAATGGGATCTTTTTATACCTCCGATACTCTCCTCAATCGTACTATATATTTCGTCCATACAACATACATAAAAGAACATATATCAATTATCAATATCAACCAAATTGTGATACAATATTAAGAACCAATCTGTCTAAAATCTTAAGTTGTAGGGTAAACTCTAACATGATCTTATACTTTCAACTTTATAAACATTAAAACATACAATAATAGCATCCCAACATGATCTTACACTTTCAACATTACAAACATTAAAACGTACATAATACAGAAAATATCATTCGATGTATATATAGTACAAGTCCCGATCATCTGTATTACATTACACAAGCCACCACATCATATATGATCCAAACATAGTATATGCCACTAGAACGGAATAGGGCTTTTACGACGATTTTTAATTTTTTCAGCATAGGTATTTTATATATAAACCATATGTAATATATATTTATCTATTTTGGATGTTCGATCACTTGAGAAACCTGTAGAAAAGGGCATGAAATTTCTCCATCTCATCTGCAGGCAAAGCCACCAAAACATTGACAGCATTGACCCCTTCATTAATATCAGGAAACAACAATATAATGTCTTTCCTGTGGTACACAATAGGGCAACTGTATTTTGGCCTTCCCCATGGATACTCCACTTCTTGAAACCCTAATCTCCACCATGAAGATACAAGGAACTCTCCATTTGGAAACCCTCTGTAAGTTTCTCCCCAATCAATAGCAGACAATGCATATTCTTCGGTAATTCTAGTCGCACCTTCTGTCACTATTTCCACTATTTTCGAAAAGGGTCCTATTTCGAGATCCGTGCATGGAGCCGTGGCATAGGCACTTAAAACAGCATTTCCTGAGTAAGATATTGGGAGTGGTGGCCTGAGTCTTGACCGGATGTCCACTGCGTAAAGTACAGTGGACATCCTACTAGGGTTTTGCATGGTTTCATTGCATGATAAGGCTTTGCAACGCCAAATGTGAGCTGTGACAACATTAAAGCCTGTGATTTTTGATGTTGCATTATTAGGGCCCATTTTAGCCATGAGCTTGAGATGAGCAATGTCGTTGGAGCTTAATCGAAAAACTCTAGCATCGAGTTCTTGAGGTGAGCAGTCAAAGACAGAAGGGCATGCAGTGTCTTCTCCTACATTGAGCTTGATCTTCAGGAGTTCAGGGTGGGGGAAGGTGACACGTGGCGGTGATCGAGCGGCTAGTAAGCCACGATCATTGCATGGAATGATTGGTAAGGGTTTGTGATGATCAAAAGCTTGAGAAGCCAAGTTTTCAAGGAAGTGTTTGAAACTTAGACCATCAAATAAGCAATGGTTAGTTGAGAAGCCTAGGACAAAGCCACCACATTTGAATGAAGTCACCTGTATCACAAAATTTGTAAATCACAAAATTATTAGTAGATGCTTTTTTCCACTGTAATAATGAATCCATTTTGGGTTACTTTATTTTTTAAAGGTTACTACATCTGGGAAAATATTTTGTAATATCCTGCACTACAACGAAACAAGGTATAATCGACCGATTAATAGTAGCCGTAATAATAGCCGTAATAGATTATTTAGGACGGTCGATAATGTCCTGTTTTCTTGTAGTACCGGTGGAAAAATTGGAATCTTATTAAAAGAACATGATTACTAAACAAAAATGAAATTTAAAAAATAAAAGACATTGAGATCTTCCTGGCAGACAATGTGTACAAACTTTAACAGTATCCTGTCTGTCTTAGTTTCTAATTAAATTTTGATGTTGTTCATTGATTTACGTACAGACACGTTTCCTGTTTCCTACAGACACAGAACTGTGTAATATTTGTCATGTAATCTCGTATATGAATAGTAGATTAAAACAGCCCAACAAACAAACAATATTAGTACAGTATGTATTAATTGGTAATTCATCTAATCAACATAGGATACATGAGATGGGCAAGAAAAAGTTGGTGCCACACCATGTGAGGAATTTAATATGATATTAACCTAAGTACTAAATAATTGATTAAGTACGGATACCTAACTAATAATATATTTGTGTGTTTTTATATATACACATATTAAGGGTACAAAGATGCAAGAGTACTACTCCCTCTGTCCCTTTTGAATTGTATACATAATTTTTTCAATGTTCAACACGTATTTTAAGGTGAATATAAAGTATGCTTCCGTTATTCATTTTTAAAATTTTCTTTTTTTAATTTACTTCAAGTGTTAAACTTTTATTTAGAAAAAGAAAAAATTTAAAATTATTTATAAATTTATGTTATAAATGAGTGTTGAAATTCGTGTCAAGTCTCCATCCCCAATGTATAGTACCACTAGGGGACGGAGGGAGTACTTGCTAACTAATACTACTTCAAATATAACTAGTTGAAACATTGATATTTTGGGGGAAATTATTACAACCATTAACTTTTAAATTATGTTATGAGATTAATTGAGGATAATTATGTTATATTAAACATGATTTTGGCTTGAAGTGAAGCTAACTGGCATGGTCAATAATATGGAATTAAGTACATCCATTGTGTGATACTCCATAAAGCGCCACCTTGTCCCTTTCGCTTGTGTCTCCTAAACCAATGTCAAATACCTAATATGGCGGTTCTATCTACTCGCCATAATGATCATTAATATGGAGTATTTAATGCATATATATGTAGTTTTTTTTATTAAATTTTAATTTTTTTTTTAAGACATATATGTAGCTTTTAGTTGACCTAAAGTTTGTTGTATTCGACAGAAGAATTTGCTATGTTTATTAAATTGGTTTTATTAAAATTGGTTTTATTATTTTATACTCCCTTCATCCTCTCATTTATTTACGGATTTTTTTATGCTTGATACGTTTTAAAATGTATATAAAATACAGTTTCTTTATTTATTTCTATTTTTTTTGAATAAAAATTTAAATATTAAATAATTGAATTTAATCAAATAATTTTCCAGGAAATATTTAAGAATGCAGTATATAGAGTACTTTATAGAGTGGTTCTTCACTATATGGCCGCGGCAAACGTTTGGTTGGAGATGAACAGAACCATTTAATTTAATTAAATTATGGACAAAAGCATTCGTGTATTAACTATATCGGTTTTTCTACACGGGCTTATAAGCACACAATAAGCGCGAAAATTTATGAATTTAATTCATTTTGATTGGTTCTTTTCTAAAGTAGTGGTTGACCTCTTTACATACACAAAAATTACACCAATAAAAAATATCCAAATTCATAAATTTCTGCACTTATTATGTGGCCAGAAAAACCATAACCATATTTAAGTAGGTACTAGAAATGACTCGTTAGGCCATCTCCAGCGGTTGTGATCCAAAAATCCAAATTTATCACCAACTGATCCAAATTTAGATCAAATTACTGACGAACTCTAGCAGTGATCCAAATTACTTTTTACATATTATATTACATAATATTATATTAAACTATTTATTCTTAAATTTAAGTGTAATCATTTTTAGCTATTTATATCACATATAATAAAGTAATTAAATTAAAAATATAATTATTTAATATATGTAAGAAAACACTATAATTGAATTCTTAATTAAAGAAAAACACATTAAGTAATTAACTATTATTAATTAAGTATTATTAATTACTCCCTCCGTTTCAAAATACATGTCCACTTTCAAAAAATCACACATATTAAGAAATGTGAATGTTGATGAAAAAAGTTGTATTAATTGCATTAATTGAGTAAAATATGTGGTATATGGTTGATCTTGGAAATATAAATTAGAGATATGTGGTGTATAGTTGATTTTGGAAATATAAACTTACATTGAAAGTTGAAGTGGACAACTAATTTGAAACAAATTTTTTCTTCTAAAGTGGACATGTATTGTGAAACGGAGGGAGTACCTAGTATTATTAATTAAGTAATTAAAAAAAGTCATAAATCAATTTTGAATTGAATTAACTAGAATATCCAAATAACTAAATCATTATTTTATATTAAATAAGATTTGGATCAGTGAACAGTGGTGATCCATATTTGAATCAGTATTGTTTACTAACCTAAATTTAAATCACTGTTATAGAAGAATTTAAGATAAACTATTACAAAATTGGATTGGATCACTGGTGCACTTGCCATTCACCGACTAACTTCAATTGTATACATTCGTTTTGCATGATACTTTAATTAATGTCTATAATCTCGTGACATGAGATATAATTGCACATATACAGAATTTTTATATCTGTCTAACTGTCCAAGAACGTGTTTCTCTTAAATTACGCACTCTTTGTTTCTCACTCCGTGCCCTGGCTTTATTACCGGTAACCGCGACTCTACATTAAAAGTAGTAATATTTCTTTACACATGTAAACTACGTACTTAGATATATGAACATGCTCCCAACACCTTTTGAAGTAACTTCTTTTACACGATATCGAGGATTTGAATTTTATCGAAAATAAGAAAGATGCGTGTGTGTAACTTAGAAAAAAATGATGTTTAATTAATATAAGTAAGATATATACTATATAGTAGCTAGGGTTACTTAGTGTTGATATTATGCCTGTTTGACGACAGTTAGAGATCGGAGTACATATATTTTTTTAACATATTTTTCAACTTATAAGTTATAAGATATCTGAAAAAGCAGTAACTATATGCATGGCTCGGAACAGAAGTCACAATACATATATTTTTTAATTTTTAAGATATCTGAAAAAAGTAGTAACTGTGTGCATGGCTCTAGACAGAAGTCACCAAAGCGCTAAGGCTTATATATTTGGACACAAGAAATGATGTAACAAATGTACCAAACTGTAGTGAAGAAGAACTTGAGAGTAAAAAAATGGAGAGAGTATCCATGAGTTAAGATGAATTAGAGGAGTGAGAGAGTCTACTCTACCTGCACAATGCAAAGAGGCTGATCCTCAGCTTTAAACCCTTCCATACTCTGGACTGCAAAATCTTGAAACACAGGATTGGGATAAACTAAGTCTCCAATCTCATCTAATGCAAATTCAGTTGAAGCCACCACAAATCCAGCTCCAGCTACATTACAATCGATCTCCATTCGACCAGATTGAGGATTTATCTTCAACCTTCCGGCCAAGAAATCATAATGCACTAGCACTTTGCCCAATGCATCTTTTAGCTTTTGTGTGACCACTTCCGGTGGGAACTTAGAGTTTTGAGGGAAGAAATGTACGGTCTGTACGTTAAAATTAAGAACTTTATCGATGTTCGACAAGAACATCGATCTTTTTTCAGTTTCTTGAGATGGAAATATAAGGGAGGAGTCATGGTAGGTGATTTTGAGGTCTTGGAGTATGGCAGGAGTTTCCAAGTGTTTGTGATCATAAAGGGTGCCCATTGTATGGTTTGGTTTTGTTTTAAATATTGTGGTATGTAAGTGAATGTTACAAGGGTATTTATACTACATTTAGGCTTATGTGTACTGTACACATATATAATTGGCAACTTTTCACATTTCTAATACTAATAAAATATGATTCGTGATCTTGTATGTATATATGTACGTAAATTAAAAAATGTCAAATATCGTGTCATATTATTCGAAAAAAGTGATATCTTCACTAAATTGTATACAAAATTTTTGCACAAAATGACATGACATATAAGGTGGGATATTTTAATTAATGCTATTGATAAGCATGAAACTCATTCCAATCAAATTTTAACCCATGTTATTGTGTGCAAAATTTTATATTTTATGAATGAAATATTTTTTTAAGAAAGTTTTGGAAACCACCGTGCTCTTTTACAAATAAGATCATAAAACATATTAGACTTCTAACTACTTAGTACATACACTTCTAACTTAGCAATAATAAGTGATAGCCAGACCCTACACAGTTAGAAGTCATAACCACAACGTAGTACGTTCTAACTGTGCTGATTAGCCCAAAAACCTACAAATTGACAACTATAATTACGTAATTAATGTGACAAACTCAATATACACTTTGCCACCCAAAATGGAAAGCTACTATAACGCTACAACAATAAAGTTTTCACTTTTCTAGTGTACTTTGTACTAGGTAGCTTTTATTCGTAGAATTTACAGCTTTCCCTTTGTTGTACACTACGCGTTTCACGGTAAGGTCATGTGAACACCGCTCTTCTTCAATGCTTAAGCCTTGAGCTATACGATTCTCTTTCTGATAACAATATACATTACATGCATGTAATACTTTTCTGATCTAGGTTTAGACGTTTAGTTGTGATCATTATGAAAGTAACCAGAATGTGTGCAACTTTCTTTAAGGATAAGATTAACCCTTACCTAGTACTCCTTTCCTAAGGAGGATAATTAATGATCTAGTTGTGTTTCGGAATTAGGGGAAACAAAGCGCTATAGTTATTCATTTGTCGGTTTTTCTACTATGTAGTCATGGGTACATAATGGGCACAAAAAACTGAGAGAAACTAGAGGAACAAAGAACTTAGAGTGAGTAACGGGTTGCGATTGTGCGATGTGAGTGGTTCCCCTCGGTATGAACACGATTGGATATCTGTCGGATTTCTTGTGGCTTTGCAAGATGTAGACAGATGTATCGCTGGTGTAAGACTACAGGATTTGTTGTTGTTGGTTTAAGGGAGTATTGTTGGGTGGTGTCAACTCAAGTACCACCTCAAATAGATAATAGAAAGTATATACAACCAATTAACTCCATTAGTATATATATGACGTTTTTGGACGTCCAAAAAACAAATCCGTCCGAGCCAAAAAAGATAATATCATGCTTGTGGGTTGCCAGCTGTCCAACATGCATATCTTACACACATTTAGCATGTGCTTGATCTGTATCAAAAACTTACCAAAACACAGATGACAAAGAAAGGATTTTCAAGTGTAAATGTTGAAAAATTCTTTTTTCAGAGAAAGGGTTCCCCTTTTTTTTTTTTTTTTTTTTGTGAGGAATGCAGTCTTTTTACTAGGCAAAGAAAATACAAAATAGAGTTGATAAAGCTAAAAATGACAGTGGCATCCCTAAATTTTTTTGACAACCTTTGATTTTTACGAATATTATTTTTTTCCCAATTATTCATGAATTATCAATCCAGTAATTTAATTACTTAATTATTCAACTATCATTGGTAAAGTTTACTAAGCCTAATTATTAAATTAAAAAAAAGGAGCATAAATTTCATGTAACTTTGATATTTTGGCTACTAAACATAAATTTCAAAATATGAAAGGGGATTTTAAGGTATAATAAGATTAATTTTAGGAGAACTTAGGAGTTTAGCTAGGGAGTAAAAATATTACTATTAATTTCAATTTATAAAATCTCAAACATTAGGAAACCTAATATTAGAATTTCTCGTGCATTCTGTAGCTACTAATCCGGTATGAAAACAACTCTTGTGTTTGTGACATTGTGTACTTATTACTTCCTTTTCGATCGACATGGCAATTCTTGAGCATCAATAGACTTATAAATAACTTACCAACCATTTTCACAGCATGCATTAATATATCTGCAGAAAGATAACATATCGATATGGAGTGAACTGCAATGTTTCCTATTAATTGCACAGAGTGATAAGGTCTATCAGAAACACTCCCATCTGAATACGTAGCTCATAGTTGCATGATAATTTTGGATGGTCCATATGTATTTCTTGGCTTCAAACTTGAATATCAAGTAGTGGCTTGAATTGCGCCACCATTCATTTGCATTTCCAGGGATTAGGTTTCTGGGACATATTTCATTAATAGATTTGACAGGGTACAACACATGCATATACATATATTTGTAATATTTACAATGTATTTTAATTTACTTTTTATTGTCAACACAAACTGTAATCTACTACATGTGTTTTTGTACTTGTTGATCCATCATATTCTGTTGATCTATACTAGTCAGTTTGTACCTAGACTAAATTTTCATAAACAGCTCAAAATGCAATATATACACTTGCACCTACAACCAAATCAAGACTTTAATTTATTTCATATTTAGTGAATTTTGATTGATGTTAAACCTTCAATACTATATAAAGTTTTCTTGACTTTAATCTACCGGTAGTTGGTACCTTTCTATTTAGTTTTAATTCTAGTAGCACCAGATGGAGAATCTGTTCAACCTAATGGGGAATAATGAGGTGATAATTACCCTAATTACAAGTAAAATTTAGTAACTTTAAATATAGTTAAGGACAATAACATGTCATTATACTGTAATTAGTTAATACTGTTAGTCTAATTAGTGTTAATACGTGGGTTTAAGTATTGTTAAGTTTTGTAGTGTGATGGGCTTGGCCCATTAAGTGCTTAACTTGGTGGATCGAGTACCAAGTTTAGTATTGGTTGTAAGAGCTGGGTCCATTGATGTGATGGGTTTCGACCTTGATGCAGTTGAGTAGTTTATTATTCCCTCTGTTAATTGGCGTATTGACTTTTGGTACACATTTTTAATTGTTTTGACAGTATAGTTAGAATTATTATTTTTTAATTTTTTTTCTAAATTAAAATTTTGATTGAATTTTTAATTCAGGAAAAGAAAATTTAAAAAATAATAATTTTAGCTATCCTGTCAAAGCACTTAAAAATATGTGTCAAAAGTTAAAACGTCAAATATTAAAAAATAGAGGGAGTAATAAATAAAAAAGAAGAAGAAGAAAAAGCAAAATGAAGTGCCTGTTTGGGAAATCTTATTTGTCAGAAATAAGTTATTTCTGAAAAAAGTACATCAAACTGTACTTTTTTCTGAAATAAGTTACTTATTTCTGACAAGTTTTTGCATATAAGAGATACTAAATCCTATTTAAATATTTAATTCTAAAAATCAAC
>PHNY01245977.1:4155-19216 GCA_003724115.2 Anethum foeniculum
TTAGTTATAAACAAGCCTTACTTGTTGAATTCTTGAAGTTTCAACCAACTTTGATTCCGAGTGGAGAAATATTCGTATAAGTTAATATACGACATAAACGAAGTCTTCTCGTTGAATCTTAAGTGGTTTGTTTTAGTTTGTTTAAAGAGCCACTATAAGTTAGTACTCCCTCCGTCCCACCCAATTCTTTACATTGGGGACGGGGGCTCGACACGTATTTTAATGCTCTTGTAAAGTATAGTTCTATAAATTATTTTAAATTTTTTTCTTTATAAATAAAAATATAACATTTGAATTTTTATTCAGGAAAAGAAAATTTTAAAAATAAATTATGGAACTATACTTTATAATAGCCCTAAAATGCGTGTCGAGTATGAGAAAAAAACTGTAAAGAAATGAGTGGGACGAAGGTAATAGTATATTTCTCTCGAGGTTTTTATAACAAACAAGATATAATTGAATTTTATTCAAGTAATTAATATTTGGGCTTGAATTATATTCGGCCTAATATTTAATATCTTATTAGTGCTAGTATTTAAACACCTCTATTGCGTTTTATACTTTGCGAACTATTTAAGATATTAGATTGTCTATCGGATTAGTATTGGTTTATACTAGTCCAATCTTCTTTCTTACTTAAATGATTTTATAAGTCATAGTACTTATATTATATCGTTTGTCGTGAGGTGAAGTGAAGTGAAGTGAGGTGATTCTCGCTCTAAGACCCAAGTTTTAGACACGCCGACGGGGAGTTGGATGTCTACGCACCATGAAGAGGAGAAAAGATCCCAGACTCGATCTAAGATCCAAGACCGGTAAAGGGTGTAGATACGAAGTCTACGCAAAGAGTTATTGCACAGTTTTGAGGAGGTAGCGGGGAGTTACGCTCCAAGAAAATCTTGCAAGGGTTCTATTTAATATTTTTTGTGCAGTAACGTTGGGAGTTGTCCTACATCGTTTGTGGAAGGAACAGATTTTTTGTATATAAATAGCCAATTAACTTCATTAATATAAGATTTTTTGGGATGATCTAAAAATAAATCCGTACAGGACGGACAATTTCATACTATTAAAAGTTAAGACGCTTGTTCGCAGCCCAACACAATTATAATTATCAATGTATTACCTGCAAAATAATGAAAATGATAGGTAGCCCTGCGATGATTTGCGGAATAAACTTCGGTCAAAAGAAAATCACAAGTTTCTTAAGAAATTAACAATTATATTTTATTAGAGATAATAATATTACAGATAAAGTGGTCAACCAACGAAAGCCATAAGAAAGCTGTAAGTTGGTGCAATTTTGGATGAGACCAAAGTAGTGGTTATCTAATTAATTGAGTCGAGAGTTGTATTTTCAAACCAGGGTGGATCATTTCGTAGATTGCGATTGAAATCATTATTATATACAATTTATACTTGATCTGATAATGTATCATGTTGTATAAGTTTAATTAACTATCAGTCCAATAATGACCCAACTTCCAAACTTGCTAAATGCCCAAAACATACTGGTTCCACAAAAGTATGTTCACATTGAATAATTAATTTGAAATGATAAAACTTAAAAATTGAAGACAGCTAATTAATTAGAATGTAACTACCAACTTATGATCAGAATTTAAATATCAAAATTGTAGGTTGCTGAAGGTGCAGACATTGCTAATATATAAATGCAGTATGTGTAGATTTTAACGTGCTTAAGCCTAAGGACTTGAAATGATTTTTAACTTTAGTTAAAAATATGGGTTTGTATGGCAAGTTAAAACAATATACAAGAAACTGTAAAGAGTTGTTTAAAATCATGTGTACTTTCTTCTTTCTAAGACAAGCCACGACGTGGTAAGTTAAAAATTGATTTATAAGCCTTTCCAAAAAAAATTGATTTATAAGAAATTGAAAAAGAATTTTTTTAATATTATGTGCACTTTTTTAATAAGTCCTGTACTCTTTAGGTTATTTATTTTAATTTATTCAATTTTTTATAATGAAAATAGATATTAACAATCACATGAAGAATTTATAAATTTTATTCCTTCTATATTTTTAATAATTAGTAACATGATTATTTAAAATTCAATTTTTCACTAAAATGGTTTTAAGTGACAATTAAAATTGTTAATTTAATATCTCACCTGCGTATATATCTTAAACATTATTTAGTCCCACATGAGGCCTGACAGCCAACCTGTGTGATGATAACCTATAAGTCTTTGATTCCACTTGTTCAAGAAATCTACAAAATATATTAATATAGCTAACTGGCTTTTATAAGCAGGCAGACACAATAGATGATTAACATTATTGCCTCTAACAACGTAATTGTATACATATTTTTAAATGGTAAAAACAATAATAAAAACTCTATTAATAAAATAACAACCAACCTTAGAGTTTAAATATCAAATTCATAAGAAGTCTTTACATAGTTTTTATAATTTAGTTCTACCAAAACGTATTCTAATAATTTGCTAATTATATTATAAATTTTTATATTTAATAAGTTATATTAATTAAATTATTTAAATTAAATAACTTATAGATATTTTATATTACAAAACTCGTCATTTTACCTAAGGGAGAGAAGAGGTACACGAGAGATGATCAAGAGATAGATTGCATGATCTTATCTTGTAGGTGATAAACACAGTACGTAATTGTAAAGTTGGGTCAAATTCATATGAGTGCATGGTGGATGAAAGCGACACGAAGCTTCTTGTTTTGGCATTTCGTTAAACAGACTCTTCAGACTTCACCTTGATGATCAGTTATACTCTCAATTCTCAACTCTCAGTAAATTCAATCCAAAAATAAATAAATTTCTGTCATGTATAATAAAAAAGTATACAACTGATAGTACTGTAAATGTAAAAAGTAAGCAAAAGTATAGCTATAAATAGATGCACAGGAATATTCAAGAAAACGAGTGACATAAAACGCACCCACAGCCTTTATAAAAACAGTGGACTAGTAGGGAATATATATCTCATTGTACATACACAATAATTGCGGTACGCAACTGGTGATATGAGCACCTAAAATACTTATATTTGTGTATGTTGTGTGTGAATATGCACATACACACCTCACCAACAAAAAACATAGTCCCTGTCCATGTGCTTCATGCCATTGCTCTTTAAGAAGTGGGCACCATTATTTATCCACTTTTTTGCTTAAAAATCTCTTCACTCATTTCTAGCTAGCTCAAGTTTAAGCTTAAATTACAGAGATTCTCATTTCTAGTCAGAAAGCTTGCTTGCAAGGTTCTCTCCTCATATATGACCTCCACCATCATACCAAGGTGAATTCTGCTCCTCTCTGTAACAACTTATACACACGTATTTTGTTAGCTTGTCTGTTTTGAATCTTGTAGAGTGTGGAATACCTTTTGTTCAAAATGCTTGTTTTCTCAATAATTTTTATGTGTTTTGAAGGGTTGAGTAATATGATCTTTTGTTTACTTCAACTTAAGTTGCTTAGGTACTTTTCTTGAATTTACTTCTATTGCATGTGTTATAAGTTGTAGTTTATTTTTAATCACATGGGTTAACTTTCAATGTTTACTAGGAGGTAACCTTGTAATCTTTCCAAGATTTGGAATATTCTAATAAACAAGACCACTGAACTTATTATATTCATAAAATAAAAATAATTGAATCTGTAAATATCATATTAAATTATCTTGTCATTTCTTCTCCTAATGGCTGAAAACATGAATATAGTATCTACCTTGAGAGCCGTTCCACCCGGATTAAGCGGGGGAGGTAGAAGCTTCATCAATTTAATATATTTTTACATGTCTCTTTCACTTTGTTTTGTTTTTTGGATGTAAATATTTTTAAGGTCCTGCTGGGTCAATGGAAAATCTCATTCTATATACCTGCAACTCAGTTTTTATTTAATATTAATTTTAAATTTCAACAAGGCTGCTAGTTATTTGAATTCTAAGAAGGTGGTTACTGAGGTTTATAAAACACTTGAAAAGAAGAAGCAATTATTATGGTTATCCAAGAGGAAGAGGGAATTTATTATTACTATATGTTAGGCAACATGTCTCTGTCATTGTTTGCAATTGACCTTCCCTCATGAATGACTTGCAGATATGATCCATATTAGCTCTTCAATCGTATTCATATTATTGTCACAGTTGACTTCCTATGCTAAAACTTGTATGGCTTGAGACACTTATTTACTAGCTGTTTATCTTTGGTGTATGTGTTTGTTAATTGCAAATACAGATTGATAAATGATGGTTGTGTAAGTTTCTCCCTTGGATGCTAATTCATGACATTTCCTGTTTGTTTTGGCTAACTTAGGTATTTGGATGTCTGCAAGAGGCATGATGTGCAACCTAATTCTGCAGTATTGTGGTGGTTCTATAAGGTCAAACTACTGAACATTTACTTATGTACACCGGTTTGGAAATGTTTCTTTTTTCCGTAAAAGAATGAGTTAAAATCAAAGGAATGAGTTGAGTGTAGGAATCTCAAACTGTTTCGCTTTAGCTCTTCTTTTATTCCTTGCAATGTAACTAAGTGTTGGTGCTAATTTTTTATTGAAATTGTGGAGATTAACTACAATGGCACACCTACTTTATGTTCAGGCAGATGCCAAGAAGTCCATCAACCAGAAGTACATTATAGAAGTCACACTGGACCAGCTGCAGGATACTGATATTAGGCCACTTCTTGATGTCTTTTTTAGCTTCAAGTCTGAGATAGAAGCAGTAACTATACAGCACACATCATCTTGCTTGCTTAACCAAGACGATATCATGTCAGTGATCCGTGGAACAAATTTACAGCTTCGAGTCCTTAATCTTCAGAATGTCTCATTTAGTGAGGACGTCTTGAGGTATTTATAAATCTTATATCTATCTTCCAACATAATCATACCATTTATAACCTGGTTATCTATATCTTCTCCCCAGGGATCTTTTTCAAGAAGGCTTGGATTGTGAAGTTATAAACTTGAGGTCTACTAATATCAGAAGGCTTAACATTTCCGGGAGATTTATGCATACGCACACACTTAATTTAGATTTCTGTACTTCCATTACTACTTTAGAGAAGACTTGTTTTGCTTGCATGCCAAAGCTGATGCGTCTATCAATGTGTGGAACACGAGTTGCCAATCTGTGGACGACAACTGCAGCCTTAGCCAAGCTTCCTTCATTAGTGGAACTTCGTTTCCAGAATTGTTTGTGTTGCAAGGATACAGGGCCATGTTCTGCATCACTTAATGAGCAAAAAAATTTTCTTGCTTATGGCAGCTTGGCATCAGGTCAATTGAGCGTTACTTTATAAGTTTTACATATAACTTTCACATAGATCATTAGATATCACTGGTAAAGGTATTGAACATCAAAATTCTTCTGCAGATGTAGAAGTCCAGAACATAGCTTCTGTAGGCGACTCGCCTACTGATTCTGCAGCACAAAATTTTGCTCAAGATCTATCATATGACAACCAAGTTCAGAAACCGAACCTTCATCAAAGTAGTAAAACATCAAACTTCTCAGAGTTCATTGCTGCATATAATGGACAAGCTAACTCACATATTGAGGTAAGACCATAGATTGGGGTCTCTTTCCTCCATACAAAGACTTAAATGCTGTTTTGAAATTGAATTTATGAGGTTTTCCTTTTCTCTGTGCCAGTTTTCTTTCCACAAATTGCATGTTGAAGACAAAGATGACTCTGCTCTTAGCACAATTAACTGGAATTCGAATGACACAAAGACTTCAACAAAGTACACTTTAAATCATCCTTCACCCATCTGTTTTGTGAGATATTATAGGGAGTATATGATAACCTCTTTGCCCCGTTTAGGAATATTAGATAATTTGCTTATAGGAAAGCTGGACCGCGAAATAGCCAAGGCCACTTTTGCTAAGCACTTCGAGTACTTACCATACAACCGATGTCACAAGGAGAGTGTTGTAAGTGTTCTGCATAAGCGTGAAACCGGGACTAGCAACATTTTCCACCAAAAACCTTATAGGAAAAAACAGTCATCTAATAACAAAAAAAGCGCATATTTTTATTCCCGGTCCCTTTCAGCTGCCAAGGTCAGGGATTCTGTGTGGCCCCGCGTACATTGCATATCTAATGTCAGTCATATTACCAAAGGAGATAGTAACCTCCAGCCTCGGCAGTTTGAGTATCATCCAGCAAACTCGAGTCTGCTCGCATTTGGAACCATGGATGGTGATGTAGTTGTTATTAATCATGAAAATGAAAGTGTTACTGGTTATATCCCATCTTTTGGCACAAATAACAGTGTTCTTGGCCTCTGTTGGCTGAAAAAGTATCCATCAAAGGTATACCTCATTACCTAAACTCAAACTCGAGAGTTTCTATACCACTTTGAAATAATTTTCCTGTTTTGTTAGTTTGATATTTTGAAGTAGCTGAACTCCTAAATTTTGGTCCATACAATCAGCTCCTCGCAGGTATGGATAATGGTTCATTGAGACTGTATGACATCAACTATATGTTGCCAAAGGTATCTGAAAGTTTAAGTAGCTCCAGCACGGTGTCATTTGAAAACTTTGAGCATTTAACTTCAGTTCATGTGAATTCAACGGATGATCAAATTTTGGGGAGTGGCTATTCAAAAAAAGTTGCTGTATATGATATTTGCAGTGGCAAACGGGTTCAACTTTTCACTGATATGCATCGAGAAGCCATTAATGTAGCAAAATTTGCTCACCATTCTCCCTCATTATTTGTAACTTCGTCGTTTGATCGTGATATCAAGATGTGGGACTTGAGACAGAAACCGTTACAACCTTGCTATAGGGCAACCAGCTCAAGAGGAAATGTGATGGCTTGCTTCTCTCCAGATGATCTGTATATTCTTGTCTCAGCTGTAGACAATGAGGTAATGGGTTTAGGCTAGATACAAAGCCTACAGTTTTTTTGTTGGCATAAACTATGAGGCGAGTAGAGATTGACCTTTAGAACAATGGACTAATGACAGGTAAAGCAACTTCTAGCCGCAGATGGGCGACTCCACATGAATTTTGAAATAGCTACTACAGGAAGTGCTCAAAACTATACTCGATCATATTACATGAATGGAAGAGACTATATTATCAGTGGGAGCAGTGATGAATCTGTGGTTCGAGTTTGCTGTGCTCAAACCGGAAGGCGATTACGGGATATACATTTGGAGGTTATGCTCAATCAAAATTTTCTTATTCAACCCTTGTATGAAATTTTTGTAAGGGATTGTTCTTTGAAATCTTGTTCACTTGGTTTTGCAGGGTAGAGCTTCGAGGGGCTCATTGTCTGTGCAGTCTTTGAGGGGTGATCCCTTTCATGTAAGCTTCAGTCTGAGAAACATTAGTATCTACTTTCCTGTTATCTATTAAACATTATTACAGTATTTGTTGTGCACTTTTTTATTTATTAACAAGATGTCACTATATTAAATTGACTTCTGGAGTTTATGTTGAATACCAGGACTTTCACATGTCGGTTTTAGCCTCCTATTCACATCCATTCCCAAAGCGGGAGATTCTCAAAGTAGCCTCTTCATTCTTTTGGTTATAGAGTATTACTTGATTAATCAGGACACCTGAGTGACAGGGTGGTTTTCTGCAGGTCAATTTGCTTGAATCAGGCGACTCTGCCGAAGAGGATTATCTTAACCAAGAACAGTACCCTGGCTATTGAGCGGGAGGTTGATGCACATAAAGAATGTCCATGGCAATGCAACTAGGCTAATTATTGAGATACTCTTATATTTGTATTGTCATTCAACTCACCTGAAACTAGTAAGGTTTTAACTCCCGTGGATGTATATATGTAATCATCTTCACAACCTGCAACTTGAAAACTTTTAATATATCAAAAACTTGTAAATATACATTTGATCCAGTTAAGTTCCTATACCAACAACTAGTAATCATGGGAAATTTAGTAGCTTCACATGGTAACACAGGTATTTCTACGGTAGTCTTTTTTATTAACAAACAAAATTATAAATAGAGGGCATACTTATATTTTCCTCTTATGGTTCTTTTGACATATTGGTAAACAATCTACAAAACAGCTACTTTCAAACGCTAGTTTCCTGACTATAATACTACTTGCCTAAAATCATGAGCAATTGGTCTCCGATACTCAAACTTAAGTGTCATACTCTTATTAAGTGTCATACTCTTACCATGTCTTTGCCTTGTAAACGACAAGGACCTTGAGTCTGCATCCGTCTAAAGCCTGATTATATAACAAGTAAGAAGAATGCTGGATCGTTAAACAAAGCTGTGATTGTCGCATCTTTTCTTTCCATTAGGAGTTCTGTTCCCCAAATATAAACCAAATCCCAAGGTTGCCTTTTTTTTTTTTTTATACCAACTTCTTAAAACACTTCGAAGACTTCGGTCAGAGACATGCTACCTCTTCTATGCAATTTAAAAAACAAGAGGCTAAAACTCAGCTACCATGTATGTGATATTCTTGACAAATCTTTTGCTGAGGTTTCTCATATAGGCCCAATATAACTGCATTATACATGTGCTACAATATCAATACATTTCAATCTATCACACTGCGGCTAAATGAGTGGGGAAACTTCTCAGTTGACAATCACCCAAGTTCTTGCTCTGGAACGCCAGTCCTAAAGGGCTTGTATGGCACAACTGCTAGCAGCTTACATTTCCACATAAACAATGTTGCTGAAATTAATAAGACAAGTAGCAGGGCGACAATAATCATCAAGGCCACTGTTGCGTGATGTTGCTTCCACCACGTCCTGCACACAGATACAATTCAAGCCCGCTTACACTTTTGTTTTTATATATTTTATCACATCCAACGTTACGAGTTAAAATAATGATTATTTAAAAGAAAATGTATTATTAAAAAATTGGTTAGCTGAAATTCTGAAACAAACTAAAATGTCATTATTTGTTTAAGAACGAAAGAGGTCTTTACAATTAGCTAAACAAAAGTGACACGGGTTTTTTTAAGTGGCGGTGCATAAAACAATTCATTAGAAGGTTGCACCAAGAGAAACAAGGTAGGTCAGGTTGGGAGTTGGCGGATAGATTAACAGTTAGTTGATTAAGAAGCACACACATACATATAAATATTAGGCAATTGCTTAACATGTCAAACATGAGAACAATTGTAAATGATAATATGGTACCGCTTAGAAGGAGGCTCAGTCTTCCATTTTGAAAATTGAAAACTTCCATAGATTTCAGGGAGATGTATGCGATGTTCAGCCAACTGAGATATTATACGCTGCCAATAAAATTGCAAAAATATATATGCAAATTATTATTAATTGTCCGAAAGAATCTCCTTATGACTGTTTAAAGTGAACTCACTCTTGCAGTTGTATTGGAGATGTATACATCAGATCCTGCAGGAGAAACTGCCCATCTTATAAGTGAATCATTTCCCTCTGAAATAAAGTTCGTCAACTGCACCTGTAAAGAAAATAACAAGATGGACCAAAAAATTGCAATCAGAAGGAAAGATACAAGTATGAAAGTATCAAGCAATCATGCATCTCAATCAAAACTCAGTTTACCTGTGAAGCATGTAGATCTAATTCCTCAGCCATATTCTGAGCAAGCTCGATTATGTGAGGCTTAATGATTGAGTATGTAACATTGAGAAACATGTAGAATGTTATACGGCCAACTCTTGGTATCCCTGCAGGAAATATGATTAATACACAACATTGGGACCAACTAAATAACTTGTATTTATGCCTAATTATCTTCCTCGAGAAGAAAGAAGGAGGAATGGTTTCATTCTATAATATTAATGCGCTTATGCTTGTCAAGGTCCATAACAACCAAGTATGGACAGATGGTGGAGAAATTTCAAGCCCCGCAATCTACATACTCTGCTTTAAACTTCTGACACATGGTGTATGGACTTCATCTGATTTTTCAATTTTTCAGCACCTTCGTTGGGGAAAAAATGTTTAGCTATTCAACAATTATCTTTAATTTACACACCCACAAAACTCGAGTACAAACAAAGAGGATAGTCTACATCCTACTACAGACATCACAGGCAAGCAAAATAAGAGATGGTAAACATTCATGCGCCATGTGTAACCTCTTCAACTCCAGCATATATAAATTCGTCTCTAGAATGCTTACAAGAATGTAGTCCTGTTCTAGTTGTCTCGATATTTTTTCGAACTAAAGCACATTCTACAAAATTACAAAGATATAATGCTAGCCAGATACAGTGTTTTATTGGACAAGGAAGAAGTAAAATAAAGTCAACTTCGCAAAATAAGAGGATAGTGGATTCTCAATTAGATGGTATTGCTTTCTACTGGGTAAAATGGAGTACAATTTTATGCTAATACAAAAGCATGTAAACAACTAATAGGAATTACTGTGTGTTACCTATAACCTCATGTATCCGATACAATAATAATACAAATCAATTTAAGCAAGTAGTGGGGACCTAGAGTAACATAAGGTGAAGCTCCAGTAGGAGTTGCTGCAGGTGGCAATAACGCAGAGCATTTTGGTCTCTCCAAGGTTGAAGGTCCAGGTGGAGGTGCACCAGTTGCATTTAGTGTCTCCCATATCACTGAACAGTTAGTTTTTAAAAAACCAATCTTTTCATTCTCACGGTCATATGTGACTAAAGTATTGCGGACAACTATACCTGTAAGATGCACAATTACAAAACCAAATGTAAAAAAGGAAAATATCCTATTAGATTTATACGAACACAATTTAGCTTTTATCCTTAAAAATACAAAAGCGATATTTACAAAGAGACAGGTATATGTCAATGTACATCACACAATAGATAAAGCACATATACCTCCTAAAAGAGTAATTGAATCCCTCACATTTTGATATATCCCAATACAATATCCACCATGCACGCTGGGGTGCTTATATCAAGATGAAGTAGCATAAGGAGTATAAGTCACTCACTACGTGTCTAATAAACAGGTTAGTAAAAACGAAGCAGGATCAAAGTTACTAAATTGGTGAAGAAACTTACTCGGAACAAGTAGTTTTCTGGAAATAGAGATAGTTTCTGTCCCCTTTCAAATACCATATCTAGAGATGGAAAATATTTGGACAAGTCTGAAATGTCACTGAAAACAAAGCTCAAATTAACACACAGTGTGAAGATATTTATTAATCAATTTGATAAACTGAGTTTTTTTTAGCTTGCTATTACCTTCCAGCACCAGAGAAACAGATGTCATTATAGCCTGGGTGATTAGGACCACCTATCTGCTTTAAGGAATAGAGCTCCTTCATCATCTGCATATGACAATACGTAAAGTGAAGCGAAACTTAAGTCTGAAAAACTGAATTTAGATTCATCTCACTTTTTGCACTCATTTTTTTTTATAATCCAGACTAAATAAGTTCAGACAAATGATCATAGGTTGTATTCACTTGGAAGGAATGAAATGGTGGGAGAACTTAATGAAATTCTATGAAAATAATAAGATGTGTAAGAGCAGGATAAAAATTTTCTCTCTGAAGATTTATAAAGGATAATGTTGAATGACCATTCATTTTCATGCCGCGAGGAATGAAACTTAATAAAACTCATGTAATGAAATGGAGGAAAAGAATGAATATTCGTGTGCCCATGTGCAAAAAAAAAAAAATTCAAAAATTATTCTGTTCTCTAATAATTTCATTTTTATATTTGTGTGCTCATTCAGAGCATTCAAAAAAACAAAGATACTATAGCAGTAACTTCGCAACTCTCAGAATCAATCAAAAACCTGGCATCCCAATGGGGACATACAATTCGTGAGTATATCTGGCCTAGTCTCAGTAATTCCTACATGCAACATAAGCTTGAAGCACTTTATTACAGTTGCGTGAAATATATAACCAATCTTAGCGCTTAACAAAAGTAAATGCTTTTATCAAAATTTACAAGTTACTGCCCTTTCTATATCAGATAGTATCCGAAATTTAAAAAATAAAAATAAAAAAGATCTATGCACGTTATTCTGTTAGGCAAAATGGCTGAGTATCATTTTATTTATATCAGATATTCAAATCTAACCTAAAAAATTTACAAAGCAAAAGACCAAGACCGTGAAAGTTCGGAAAATCATACTTAAAAGTAAATGAAATACAGAAAGGAGAACCTATTTCTTACAGCTTGTTTAAACTCTATAAATGCGGCTTCTGGAAGATATGCAAAAGTTGTCCCACTATCCAGCACAGTACCATCTTTTCCGTCAAAAACACTTGGATCTAAAGACAGAGGCTTCCCAGCAACATGAAACTCCTTCAACGCGACATAGTAAACTGCTTCGTCGTTATCCCTAAACAGAAACGTATGAGTTGTATTATGAAAAGAACACGGTGTTTATTTAGACATGCATATTTTTCATTGAAAGATACCTGTAAACTACTTTTGAGTGAGTAAAGATCATATCTTTTGGAGGTGGAAATCCTCCAAGAACCATTGCGCCACCACCAACATCTATTCCACCGCAGCACAAGGAAAAAGAATTACTTATTACACCTCTATAAACGAGTTGATCAACAATACTTAACTCACCACGTCCCAGACCCATTATACCATCAGCTCTTAATCCGAAGAGAGAACCAGTTTCCTCATTTACACAACCAAAAACAACACATTGTGGTGGAAGCTCATTTTGTTCACTGAAAGAAATTAAATCAGTACCAAGACCTCCCCTGCTGTTACTCATATCAGCATAATGTCTATCATAGATACATTGCATCCTACTACTGTCACAGGTGCACTTATTATCACATTTCAGAGGCTCATAAGTGGTGGACAGTTCTGGCTCAAATTTTTCGCCCTGTGGAGCAGAACATCAATTTTTAGATTAAAAACATAAAATAGGTACCTTATTACAATTGGTCTTATAGTACATCAAAATTGAGGTTTAAGCCACTGGACACATTTGTTGTTTCATAAGTAGAGTTTCTTTTAAAACCTTGAAAATTCCTGAAGTTCAAGTTGTGCAGTAGTTCTTAAAACTTCAAGAAACAAAGCTTAACATACACCTGATCAATAAGGATTTACAGTATTTAATTCTACAACTAGTTAACTTAGTACAACATCAATAAATTTTACAAACTAGAATACAAGTCAGAATGTCGATTGTCAAGCTATAATGCTCGTGCAGGCAGTGTCGTAAGACACATTTATTATTCTTTCATTTATGTAAACATACAGCGAGAGAAGAGAGATCCACAAGGTAAA
Source organism: Anethum foeniculum (assembly GCA_003724115.2). NCBI lineage: Eukaryota > Viridiplantae > Streptophyta > Magnoliopsida > Apiales > Apiaceae > Anethum > Anethum foeniculum. Next base: position 17,373 of record PHNY01245977.1, read on the forward strand.
TAACATGAAAACTCTCCTTTTCTGCAGCGGTGGTAAATTCTGCAAAAAATGCTGTTTTAAGGAGACCACATGCAGTTAGTGTATTACTCAAAGCCACCACCCCACAACACGAGCAAACAAATGATGATAAAAATTGTCATGATTGAAAGAGTAGCATCAGAAAATTCTTACTTAGGCAGTTGTTTCTTATTTTGTAACTTGCTCAAATCATCACATAATACGCAAGTCGGAACAAGTCACTTAAAATTGTCGTGATTGACAATTTACCATTATTCCGTTAATATATTCCTACGTCATCACAAATATGTTTTGCTTCCTACTTGAAATTATCACACCTAAGCTAAAAGTGTTTTTTTATGTACGTATGTCCTTTTCGTTACTAACTAGAATTATCAAGTCTATAACAACATGGCTATATGACAAGCAAACAAGTATTGATACGCCATACCGGACTAATTACTTATTTACTATAAAGGTAGACTACGAAATCCCCAAAAGTAAACATAAACAAAAAGACCTGCTATAACAGTTCTAGAGAAACCTAAATTAAGATATAAGAACTGAATGAAATCTGGTCCAGAGGGGTGGCAATGCTTGGCACCACCCTGAACCCGACTCAACTATTTGATTTGAAAATAATAAAAATGACTCAAAATGACCGGAATACAATTTAAAATGAATCTCTCATTAAAGTTTTATTTCTATATACTTAGGTATTGATTTTTATCAATTTTCAGCAGTTCTAGAATAACACAAAGTTGACAAGTTCACCAACACAAAAATCAATCAAAAATCGAAATTGCTACATCTGCTTTATAGAAATTTGAAATATACAGGAAAAGTGACAAATTACCTCATGGTTTTTGCCACAGTTTTTACAAGTAGAGCAAGGAACAAAAGTAACAGTACTCCCTGTGTCAACAAGTAGAGCAAATTTTTTTGGCGGAGTTCCAATAGTAACCTCAGTAGTATAGTACCTACACCACATCAATTTTAGTTAATTCCTAAACAATAAAATATATAATAAATACACACACATAGGAAAGATAATAAGGTCCCAAAACATCCCTGCTTCTTTTGCATTTAATCATATTATTTGTGATATTTAGACTATTTTTTGGTTATTAAAAGTTTGATGTAAGAGCCCAATTTTAAGAAATGGCACAGGACCCTGATATTTTCGACCAGCCCCTGAATTTAAGCAAAACTTTAGCTTACCCTCGTACTCCAATATCATCGTATAAAGGCACTTGAGCAGTAGGAAATTTCGACATGAGATGCCTATTAGTAGGGTTTGGTTCAACACTAGTTAGAGGAAGGTATATTTGATTGCTGGTTGAATGCGAAATTAACATAAAATACATAGTAAAAGTTAGTATTAAGTTGGGGCATGCCATGGAGAGAAGCTGATCGCTTGGTCTTTCTACTAGGGAAGAGTATGTAATGTGTGTGTTGGGTGGTGTTTGTTTTTTTAGGAAGCTCGCTTTATTTTATTTTTTCCTCCGCCTTCTCTTGTTTACAAGCAGGAGAAGCAAGCTTCATAATCTAAAGGTAATATTTGTGATACTATTTTTAAATTTTTAAACTTATAATTTACTTCCATTTCTCATAATTATATATCGAGGACACAATACAAATTCAACTATTTCAAAATATATTTTTATAAAGAAATGTAATATAACTAGACATCTGCCGGAGGAACTAATCTGATACGTATATTATAACTAGAACAATAAGCCGCGCTTCACGGCGGCAATATAGTAATATTTTTAAAAAATTATTAAATATAATAATAAAACAACTTTTTAATATATATTTTAACTATATTTAATATAAAATAACAA
>PHNY01246010.1:22595-33098 GCA_003724115.2 Anethum foeniculum
GCAGTACCCACTACCCAATTTGATATAACATGTTGGAATGAATCCATTTTGAGTTTATATTTTAATCTTTTCACACCACTTTAATTTGTTCGAATACATGTTTATTTCCACAAAGAAAGAAAACCAAGTCACAGAAACACTTAGCCAAGAATCCTCTGATGCTTACATTAAAAGTTTAAACACTCAACTCTTCAGTCATAGTGAATGTTAGTTTTCTACTTTTTTTTGAATAAAAAAACAAAAGAAGAACAATGTTACCATCTTGGATGGGATAAATCAGTCTCCATAGTTGAATGTACAAAAGGAGTTTCCTCTATCCACAGATTTAAAGAGATTTATGTTATAATGCAAAGTAGTGGTGTACTCAACTATCTCTCCAAACTTTCCAGTTCATAATTTCTTATTACTACAATGCTTAGTGGCGCCTGTCCTTGATTTTATGATTACTAACAGTAATCTAAACATTTTTTGCTATCATTTGTCTTGGGAGTTCCTATATGAGTAAACTGCAACAAGTTCCTAGAGCATGTAAACTTGATCAGTGTACCACTTGCCCTTATCAGTAACTTTCCGATACGTTCGAATCTCAGATTAACGCAATACTCCACACATAGATGCACTTTTTGGGGTAAAGTTTTAAAATTCTGTCAGCTTTGCCTAGAATGAGGAAAAGATAGCAAATTAATAACCTTTAAGAAAGTTATCGATGGTTATTTTTGTTTTTGCAATTCTTTTTTAACAAATATGGAAGGGAATGTAGTAGTGCAACTCTTATAGAAATAGCAAAGGCTTTAAAGCTATCAATGAGAAAAGTTATACAGAATGAAGAGACTTGAATTTCTGAAATGCAAAATGACCTTCGTACAGACATGAAATAAGAGATACGTAACAGAGATTACAAAACAGAGTTTAATTCAAGGGTTTAAATAAGAGACAAGTTACGACTAAAACATATGCTCTATCTGTACTAGGCTTGTCAATGTCTTACCAAAATACTTATTTTACATTCAAGTACACTATTAAATTTAAAATGGAATTCGCCACATTAAGATCAGTACTCCAACAATCCTTGCCCTAAATGCTTTAGCAAAGAGGAATGCGCCTTCTTTTAATGAAAAAATAGATAACTGAATTTCATGACTAAGAATATATGGAAACAGGGAGAGACATTTAGGCCACAACAGCTAAATAACTTCTAATTCATTAGGTGACAATACCAAAACAGAACAGAAGCTTTTTACAAAGAAAACAACAAGAAGAGCTATTAGACATTCATGAACTTGGACTAACCCGACTCAGATGTTGCGCAAGCGCATTTCTAATCCTACTACCACTCTCATCTACCTCTCCTTCGAAAACTGGAAGTTCAAAATCCTTGGTATACTCCACAGTGTTTTCAGGCGATACCTCACTACACTTGATCAGAAAATTATTAAGCAAACAACATGCTACAATAACAAAAGGCAATGCTTCAACACATCCTTCTTTCCACTCCTTTTTTAATAATTGCCACTGATCCCTAACTCTACCAAAAGCCGTAGCAACCAATTTCAAAGCATCCTTATGCACTGAATTAAACGCTCTATGCGATGCATCCATATCATCAGTCTCAACAAAAGGCGTAATCAACCAAGGCAAAACAGGTAAACACGATTCCCCCAAAACATACTGACGCACCGAATTCCCATCCTTGAGCTCAAATGCAGGTCCATCCAACAACTCCTTGGACTCCTCAACACGGGAATAAAACTCCGATTGTCTTAAAATGGACTCAGGTTTCACATTACTCGGCCAACCAGCAGACACATCCAAGAACCTCCCTTCCGAATCAACCAATGCCTGAACCATCACAAACCCATCTTCCCCAAACAAATCCCCTTCAACCCTAAACCGATCAAACCCTACAACCCCACAACAATTCGGAAGCGAAATCCACCCAAACCCAACCACAATTCTATTAACATCCGTCTTCAACTCAAACAAATGCGCTAAATTATCAATAATCGCCTTACAAACAGTATGAAAAACCAAACAAGCAGTAGCTGAATCAACACCAAACCTATTCCCAACCGCTTTATAACTAGCCGAATGCGCTAGCCTAAAAAGCGCAGCACCAAGAGCATAATTAGGCTGAACAGGAGCCAAACCAGTCAGTGAAGAACTCACAAGCCTTAACAACAGAGTAAACGAAGTTTTCGACATTCGAAAACACTCAGTCCATCTACTATCATACTCATCAACTGCATCACAAAGAAACCTATTAAACCAACACGGCCTTGTTAACAAACAAGGTGGGTTAGAGAGAGAAGACGAGTTTTTAGAGAGAGAGAGGTGAAGATCAGAGAGAGAGCGAGCTGCAACCGAGATTTTGGCTTCTAGAGCTAAAGTTTGAGATGGGTGTAAGTGAAGATCGTTGTCAGAGAGGAATTTATAAGCGGCTCTAGTAGCGCACGCAACCTGTTCGATGTTTTGTCTGAGAGAAGAAGGAGTTTGAATTGGAGAAGGATTAAAAGGGGTTGGTGATGGGGTTCTAAGGGGCTGTTTGGATTTGTATTTTTTCTTTTTGGGTTTGGTTTTTCCGGTGGAAGTGGAGGCCATGTTGGTGCTTTCTGAGTCGGAAATTGAGGATTGGTGTTCTGGGTCCTGTTGTTGTTGTTGTTGGTAGTACTGGTTCGTTGAGTTGCCATTGCCCATCATCACCGTCCTACAAAACAATGTGCCATGTCAGCTTCATTTCGTAATAATAATATTATTATTATTATTTATAAATTTCATAATTTCTAACATCAAACTCTTCTGATAATCGGTCCCGATTAATCACCGACTAATCGCTAACTAACCGACTCGACTATGTAAAAATTTGGTCAGAAATCTAAATCTCTTCTTTTTTTTTGACAAATTTAAAACAAATTTCATTAACTTGAAAGGAAGTTAGTCAAGATAAATTCTTCACCGATTATGTAATTAGGTTGAAAAACAAATAAACGAGCTACACAATTAGCCTTTTGTTTCCGGGTCGCTTAACATTCTAAATATAAATATTTTAAAAAATAAAAATGACTTCGATGGTCTCCCGAGCAATCCAACCTATACTAATTTTCGATTTATTCCTAAAAATAGTAGCATCACAATTGACCATCACAAAATTAAATCTAGACGTAGTAGAGTTCAGATATTGCAGTTATACTAACTAAGATCGGAGGTACAGATGCCTCCATAGTATGAACAAACTTCTGTTGTGAAAGGTGAGTTTTTGCAATTTTCACCACCATTCCACCTCACTTTGATGCGAGCATTCTAGATCTTCTAATACACCATATAAATCATTCTCAACGAAGAACAACTCAAAAGATACCAAGACATACTAAACTTTCACGAGAAGATACAACAAAAAACCCAAAAAAATTGGTACTATAAACACACCTCACCGAATAATGGGTATTTTTGAAAAAAAAATAAGATTAAAGTAAGAAAGAGGGCCTCCGATGGTGGTTTAAGAAAGAGGGCCTTCAATTGGTAGATAAACCACCACCGGAGGGGCAAGGATTAAGGCAGATAACCAATCAAAATTATTTAATATTATCTACTTGTTAGAATCATCTTTTGACCGAAAAGGGATAAAAGTAAGAATTGCGGTAGCGATTCAAATTAATGAAATCGGTAATAATAATAACAATAAATTATGATCGACAAAAAAAATATATGAAACATAAAATTAAATCAAACTTATATTTCATATAATCATATCTATATAATCTCATTTATGAATCGAAGTTCATAAATTTGTTACCGGCATCATTAGCTACTGGGGGTATTTCAACAAATATTGAAATTTTGAGTTAAATAAACAGATCTCATAACATAAATTCAATAAAATTGGGAAATGTAAAAAAACTAAGATTTAATTCTCCCAATTATAATGGTTAAAATTATCATAGGAGACTGCTATAGAAAAAACTAGAAATTTGAAGTTATTTCTCTGGTTTAGTACAAATCGATGCAAAGTATGAAAGCATCAAAATTGTATTCATAGATTTATGATATGATAAATTTTAGGGTACGAAAATTAAATAAGATTTGTTACAGAGAAGACGTAGATTACTTTTATAAAAAAAATTGAACAGTGCTCTATATTGATGTCAAGAATGAGATACGATCAATAAGTTGAACACTAATTAAATTACTCTAAGTAAGATTTTTTTAATAGTTACATGTATATAAATACAATTGATAAGGATTATGATCGAAGTAAAATCATACAATTGATAAGGATTAAGATCGAAGTGAAATCATGATATATCTGATTGATTAACAAGTTGAATACGAATTAAATTACTCAAGTTTGATGTTGCAAACAATTACATGTATACAAACATAATTGATAAGGATTAAGATCGAAGTAAAACCATACTTACAATTGTAAACAAAAAATGAAAGTTTTCTTAAATAAATTGCATAACTTACTCTTCTTGTCCAGTTTTTGTTGTCGCCGTTTGACTATTGCTCCCAATATTCTCGTTATACATAAGTTAAGATGAACAATGTTACGAAAATGGTGGAGATAATCTTTGTTAGTGTTGTAGTAATATTTTCATATGTTTATATACTAAAAAGGTTAAGGATAAATATTATATAAATATGCATACGTTACAAAATATTAACGTAAAATAATAAATACGGTGAGAAAGATTAACAAAATCTTAAAAGATATGTTATTTCTTAATAAAAATAATTTAAAAATTATGTTATTATCAAGTAAATGAGTAATGAGAAATTATGGAAGTAGCTTAGTAAGTTTTTTTCTTTTTGAATTTATAACATTTTTGTTTCGGTATGTTTGCAATTCACTAATAATAAGTCATACAACATCTATAAATATAATTATTGTTATGCCATATTTTGGCATAACCTAATAATCACCCAAATTTCTAATATTCATTAATTATTAATTTATATTAATAATTATTGTTTAACCACTAAGTTATATCTTCTCTAAAATGAGAAAAGAATTAATCTCAATCAATCAATTACATAAAATATCTACAAACAATATCCTTAAAATTAGGAAGATATCACAATACTAAGATTAAATCAGATAAATTAGTAATTGCTCACATTAACGAAATTTTATCCCTAAAGTCTCTTAGGGATAGACACAATTTTACAGAACTGCATGGGCTTGATCCAATATAAATTGGTACGATGACATCTTAGTAAAAAGGATAGGATACACGAGACGAATTGAGACACCTCCCAAGTCCAGACCCATTATTTTTCATAAACCCTAAAAGACGGCCACATTCACACATAAATCACTTTATTATTCCAGCATACCTCCAGTTTGTGTTGTTACGAAATTTCTCTAAAAAAATTTGGCTAGAAGGAGGGGAATCTATTATTCGTGGAGGACGAATAATTTTATTTAGTGAGGGGGATTTATGTTTTTATGAATATAAAACACACAAAAGGGGGAATAATTTTGGTGGCCGTAAAAAACTAATGACAATGGCGTACAACGAGAAATCGCAAGGGGATTTTTTTTTAATCAAAAATCAGAGATACATGATGAACTGCTTAAGGCCACCACGGTTCACCCCCAGTTTATGTATTCGAACACCACGTCTGCCAGAAACAGGGGAAGTGGGCAAAACTACTAGTTATACATCCCTCATTTAATCAATTCACATACCTAAATCAAACACCACTTTACACCTACCCCGATCATATTCCACCTGTAAGCTCTAACCCACAAACCAGACAAGAGTTCCAAAATTTAAGCCCCATTCCCAAAATTCAGTGGGTCTGATCCAAAGAACTGGGTGTTGAATGCGGAGCAATATTTTGAATTCATTCCTCTGGATGATCATTGAAAAATTAAGTTGGCTGGATTATATTTCGAAGGAAAAGCAAGTGTTTGGTTTCGATACTATTAGGAGGTCGAATACTAAATAATTAGAGGAGTTTTTGAACAGATTTGATAACAAGGTTTAAAGATTTGAAGACTGTGGACGTACATTATCAATTTAATAAGCTAAAACAGGTTTGAACGGTGGCTGACTATGAGGACAGATTCGAAGAGTTACGAGCTCTTGTCTTGTCAAAGAATAAAGGGTTTAACGAGGAGTATTTCATGTCGAGCTTCATTAGTGGGCTGAAAGACCACATCAAAAGTTCATTCGAAATGTTTAAACCTCAAAGCTTGTGTGATGCAGTGTTGTTGGCTAAACAGGAGGCGAGTAAGACCAGCAAATCAACCGGCAACAACTTCAAGATAGGGTATTTTAAAACTTACTTGGCTGGCACCATATATTATAAGCATGGTATGGCTACAATTCTAGTTCATGTCAAAATGTCGTACCTAACTAAGACTAAAAAGTCCAGATCAACACTCAGTCTTAAGGAGCTGCTTGAGAGGAGGGCCAAGGGTTAGTATTTTCGTTGTGACATGTTATATCACCCTGTCAAGGAATGTAAAACGAAGCTCTATATGATTATTGATGAAACACAAGAGGTAATCCAAGAAGAATCATAAGAAGGGGATAAGGTACTCACTGATATGGAGAAATTGTTGAATGAAGAGTGTGTACTGGGGCAATTTTCCTTAATGTACTGGCAGGGAACCATTCTTTGAGCACTGTACGTATGCATGATAAGGTTAAAAACAAGCTGGTGAATATTTTGATAAATAGTGGTTCGACTCATAGCTTTATAGACCAATCACTGGTTAAGCAATTAAGGTTTACTGCTGATATTAATCCACACTTGTCCGTTACAGTTGCTGATTGTAACATTAAGCTGATTGATGCAGCTTGTAAGGTATTACACTATTTAATTTGAGAGCATACATTCATTACTGACCTACAATTATATCCATTTGTTGGCTCAAACATTATTCTTTGTATGGATTGGCTACAACAGCTTAATCTTTTTACGTTTAATTTCAGGAAGTATAGCATCACTATTGAGAAAGATGGAAGAATTATTGAGCTGCAAGGTAACTTACCTAACGGGGGCATCCAATCTATTAGTGGTAAACAACTTCAAAAGAAGTTTAAAAGTAAAGCCTCTACTCCTCAAGGTTACATATGCCTCAAGAAGGGTGTATCAAAAGTACAAGCTGAGGCCAACACTACCCCACTGGTTCCTGCCTTACAACAACTAATTGATACCTATAAGGATGTATTTGCTGAACCAAAAGGTTTACCCCCATTGAGGAAACAAGATCACCACATTCCTTTACTTGAAAGTACCCAACCCATCAACCAACGAAGTTACAAGGTCCCTTATGTGCAGAAAACGGAGATTAAAAAGCAAGTTAAAAAAAATGTTACAATCGGGAATAATTCAAAAGAGCATTAGTCCGTTCGCTTCTCCTGTAATTTTAGTGGAAAAGAAAGAAGAAACGTGGCGTATGCGCATGGATCACGGGCGGTTAAATGATGCTACAATAAAGAATAAGTACCAAATTCCCATTATTAACGAGTTGTTGGATGAGCTAAATGGCGCTTGCTGGTTTACGAAGCTGGACTTGCGTTCTGGGTACTACAAGATCATGGTGGCTGATGAGGACATCTTCAAGACTGTATTTCATACGCATTAGGGGTTGTACGAATTCAAAGTCATGCCCTTTAGGCTGACTAACGCACCTGCTACCTTTCAGGGATTAATGAATTCAGTATTTCAAGAAGAATTGAGGAAGAATGTGTTAGTTTTCTTCGATAACATACTTATGTACAGTAGAAGTTTGGAGGACCACCTGTAGCATTTACAAAGAGTTTGGAAAGGATGCGAGAACATCGGCTTTATGCCAGAAGGAGCAAGTGTACTTTTGGGCAACAACAGCTTGAATCCTTGGGCCATATAATTTAAGTGAAGGTGCGTCCACAGGTCCTTCAAAAATTAAGGTTATGCAAGAGTGGCCGGCACCCAAAAATATCAAACAACTTCATAAATTTCTAGGTTTAACGGGTTACTAGCGCAAATTCGTCAAGAATTATGGTGTGTTTAGTCGACCTCTCACCAGATTAATGAAGAAGAGGGTTTATTACTAAGATTTTGAGGCAGATGCAGCATTCCAAAACCTTAAGCTGACCATGACTACCACCCCGGTTATGAAGAAGAGGGCTTATTACTAAGATTTTGAGGCAGATGCAGCATTCCAAAACCTTAAGCTGACCATGACCACCACCCCGGTTTTGACCTTGCCTGACTATACATTGCCCTTAACACTCGAGACGGACGCTAGTGATGTGGGCTTAGGAGTTGTTCTTATACAACAGGGACGACACAAGGCTTTTCTCAGCAAAGTTCTATCTCCTCGTCATCAAGCGTACTCAACTTATGAAAAAGAATTACTAACCTTGGTAATGGCTACTACAAAGCGGCATCACTACATGCATGGTCACCACTTCATTGTTAAGACTGAGCATCATACCCTTATATATCTGCTGGAGCAACGCTTATCAACCATGTTACAACAAAAGTGGTTAGCTAAATTGCTTGGAATGGATTACGAGATAATGTCTAAAAAAGGACATGAAAACAAAGTGGCTGATGCCCTGTCTCGGTTACCTGAACTGAAAAGTGAAGCTCAAATTAACCCCGTTCCTTCAGTTCAACTCAATTGGTTGCATGATGTGGTTGCAAGTTATGACAATGATCAGTTTGCTCGAGGGTTATCATTAAGTTGTCTACATGTGAAGTAACTGGGGATCAATGGCAATATGTGCAAGGGTTATAAACGTATCAAGGTAAGACTTATGTGGGTAACACTGGTAATATGTGAAGGAAACTGTTATAAGAGTTATATGATGGCGTCATCGGCGGCATTTGGTCAGGATGCAACACTAAGGAGGATCAAACTGTTTTCTTTTGGCCAGCTATGAAGAACGATGTAACTCTGTATGTTCAGGAGTGTGATACTTGTCAACATGTTAAAACGGGACATCAATTTCATAGGGGCTTACTTCAACCCTTACCTGTTCCCACACAAATTTGAGAGGACATTTCAATTGACTTTGTGGAGGGGCTACCCAAATCTCACAAAAGGATTGCGTAATGGTCATCTCACAAAAGGATTGCGTAATGGTCGTGATTGATTGATTCACAAAGGTAGTTCACTTTACTCATCCTTTCTTCAGCTTCCCAGGTAGCCCAGTTGTTTATATGTACCATCTTTAAGTTGCACGGGATGCCCACGTCCATAGTTTCAGATCGTGATAAGATCTTTACTAGTGTGTTCTGGAAGGAACCGCATGGGCACCCAATTACGTATGAGCTCAGTGTACCACCCAGAAATTAACGGTTAAACAGAGCGTTCAAACCGTTGTTCAGAACATTACTTATGTGCATGCCAGCTCAAGACCAAAGATCTGGTATAAATAGCTACCATTAGCCCAATGGTAGTATAATACCAAGTATTATTCGGCCATACATAGAATCCCTTATGAGGCTCTCTACGGGGTTTGACCTCGCTAGATTTGCATACCTTCTGCAAACAGATCACCTGTTGATGTCGTAACAGAATTTCAAGTCCAATGAGAGGCCATGAATAAGGCTCTGCAAGAAGTTTAGACAACACAACATAAATATAAACACTATGCATTAACTAAAAGAAGGGACATGGAATTTCAAGTTAGGGACCTCGTTTTTCTGAAACTCCAACCTTACAAACAACTGTCTGGTGCTACAAGAAGGCACTTGAAGATGGCTCATAAGTACTTTGGCCTGTATCGGATTATAGCTCGCATAGGCCTGGTGGCTTACATACAACTACGTGCTGGTAACATGATATATCTGTATTTCACGTGAGCTTACTAAAAAAACAAGTGGGAAATAATGTAACTGTTACTACTGAGTTGCCATAGGTAGGCCATAAAGGTCAGTTGCTTGCTTTTCTTGTGAGGGTGTTGAACAGAAAGATGATGAAACAAGGTAATGTTTTTGTTGTTGTGCAATGGCTAGTTTAATTGTCGAATTTTATCCCAGAGAATTCTACTTGGGAGAATGCGTTGCAAATTCAAAAACAATATCCTAACTTCGATCCTTGAGATCAAGGATCTTTTTATGGATGATGCGCTGTAACATGATGATAATAATAATAATAATAGTTACATATGTTAGATGTAGCGGGCTTATTCCATAACATAGGTCCAATCCCAATTTAGTAGAGTAATATCCCACAGGGCCTAATATAAACTCAATGTTGGGCCCACTTTAATTTTTTTTAAATTGTCGATCTTATAAATTATCTAAAAATATTTGTTTAAAAATTGTCAATGAATCGCTTATAAATTATTTAAAAATATTTAATCAATTTGATAAATCGTCAATAAATCAATATACTTATATAAAGGAGAAGACGGGGCGTTTATGTGGCACCTCTCAGATCGTCCGGTCTATTTTTCAAATTTTCTCAATTTTTTGAATTAATAAGTATCAAAAATTATAATTACCTTATATTCTTCATTCAGATAAATACTAATAAGTCAACTCATAATTATG
>PHNY01246016.1:8822-22952 GCA_003724115.2 Anethum foeniculum
ATCTAATTTTTTAAAAATATGACAAAAATTTCATAACCTATTAATCATTATTTAAGTGGATAACAAAAAAAAAATTATCGACAACTAATTTAGGGTACACCTGCATAATACAATATTTTTGAAAATTTAACATATAATACGATTATTCATGACATACTATAAATTATCAAATACTTACTTACAAAAAGATAATAATATAGTCACATCATCATGCACTTGTATTATGCGAAATTCTTTACCAATACAATACAAAAATATACTATGTAGTATCAAAAATTTACTGACAAGTTGACAATATATAACTATATATCCACACTATGTAGGTGTCTTAAGCGAAATTACTACTAATACAACACAAAGAACATATTATGTAATATAAAATATTTACAGGTAAGTCGGAAATAATATAATACCTATTTATCATAATTTTAAGTGACTGAAGAAAAGAAATCATTGACAACTAATTTTGAGTACACCTGCAAAATCATTTGGAGTAATAATTCTTAAAATTTAATATAATACGAATATTCATGACATAATATAAATTATCAAATACTTATTTACAAATAGATAATAACATAATCACATATACATCATTGTGCACGTATATTATGTGAAAAATTTTATCAATACAACAAAAAAACATACTATATAGTATCAAATATATACTGGCAAGCTGAAAGTATATAATCACATCAACATTATACACGTGTCTTAAGCAAAATTACTAATAATATAACACAAAGAACATATTATTTAATATCAAATATTTACAGGTAAGTCGATAATAATATAGTTATGCCTGCAAACTTTCTACTAATATAACACAAAAAAATAAGGATTTTAACCTCACAGCAGTTATCGATAACTTAAATTTTCAAATAACTCAAAAATATACCAAAATTATTTTTTTTAAAAATTATGCAATATTATAGAGCATGCCCGTGCATCGCACAGGCTATAAAGCTAGTTATTTTTGAAAGCTTAAAAATAACATAAATTTAAAATACTAAAACACTTGTTTGGAAAATAAGGCCTATTATAATAATCCATGATTATAACATGACGAGTTTCTAATTTGTTGTTCACAAAATTATAGAATGATCCATAATTGTAACATTACCATGTTACCATGAGAGATAAAGAAAATTAGAGTTGGGAACATATTTATCTTGTCTTTTGTAGTTAAAGCATTACAATTATTTCTCTGCAAAACAGATTATAACTTGAATGGCATAAACATATCCAAGTTCATTTCGAGAAAGTCTTGTCAGACACTAAAGTGGAGGAAACCGGTTATAAATTATAATTTTAATGATATCAAAAGTAATTTGTTACCGTTGACAATGTGGTACCACACATAATCCATTAATTACGAGAAGACGAAAGTGATTTGATCTATATGTAATATGTGTATATATATTTAGAAGTAAGCNCGCACACATGAAAAAATACACCTAAGTACTAGCTGAGACTTTATACGCATAACTAAGTTTCTTATAGTGTTATTGTACAATAATGGATAAACTTAAGATGTGAACAATGGATGTTCTTATAGTGGATTGTCTTGTATGATGCATTTTATCAATTTTGTGAAGTTCAGGAACTCAGAACTCAAGATATCAAACATCAGACAATTCTAATATTTTGTTGCATATACAAGTTGTTTTAAAATTTTAACTATAGATGTGTAAAAAAAATTAGACATAAAGAACAAAGGGGCACCATTTTGGAATCTCGCCTAGGGCACCCAAATCTCTAGGGCCGGCCATGCTGCCACCATTCAAGGATTGTAGTTGTTTCTTCTAATAGTTAAACTCTCATTTAAAAAATTGTATCCAAGCTAATTCTCTATCATAGGCCGGCCCTGAGATTCACGGAGATCTAGTCGAAATCAGTTTATGGGACCGTAACATACATATATCATCAATTTTATATATATTTACTTAGGGAATTGAAAATTGTGGGATCTTTAAGTGCAGGGTGCCCTAGGCGCAAGTTTTGCTCGTCTATAGTTAGGATCACCCCTGTCTTTATCTATGTACCAATGTACACATAATGGATATTGAAATAAAATATTAAGAGAGCATTCCGATATTGATTTTTCTTGTCATTATGCAATATTTGAATTCACAAATGAAGTGATAAGTTTTTCCCTCTTTGGAACCAAGATTTCGGGCAGGGAGTGGTAAAAGATTCTTATAGGGGGAGCAAAGTTTACTAAAGTTAATATAGTATTGTACAGATTCTTAAGGGGGAGCAGAGTCTTTTTAATTTTTCACAGACATTTAAAGATATTTACTGTTTATGAATAACTTGTTTGTCACCTCATGTTGGCAAACGAGGTATCTTCAGATGAAACTGCGGCTATTAAATTTAAAATAATTTTGTACGGATCAAGGGGGAAACAGAACAGTACATGTCATTTAAAATATTTTTGGTGTTTATAAAAAACTTATTTGTCATCTCATGATCTCATGTGATCCTGTGATTAGGGTTGGCAACGGGTCGGATCGGGTCGGGTTTCTTGAGATCCAGACCCGATTCATTATATTTCGGTTCGGATCGGGTCAGGGTCCGGATATCTAAAATTAAGATCCAAATCCGATCCGTCGGGGTTTTTGGGTATCGGGTCGGGTTCGGGTTTAATTCGGATACTTAAAAAAATAAAAACGAAAATTATGTACCTATCAAAAACATGGTGATTGATTTTTTTAAAAAAATTTAGGAATATAAAAAAAGGACTTCACATGTTTTATTTAGTACAATAAATACTTAAAACGTGTTAGTTTAATTGTTTACAATCATTCTATTTTAATTATTCAATGTACAAGAATTAAAAAAATGCAATATTGATGAAATGAATGTAAATTCTGTATAACGGATATAAAATTAAGTATAATGTTAATATACATGTCTAATAATTCATAATATTTTAATACATATACCATATATATATATATACATACATATATATATATATATATATATTATATATCAGGTTTTTATCGGGTCTCGTGTCCGGATCGGGTTTGGATCGGGTCTCGGGTCGGGACACCTAGGATCCAGATCCAGATCCGAAATTTTTCGGGTCCAAAAAAAAGATCCAGATCCAAAAATTCGGTTTCGGGTAGATTCAATCGGGTCGGAACAGTTCGGGTATCCGTCGGGTTGGGTAAAACTGCCATCCCTACCTGTGATTATCATTGCTGCACTTGAGGTACTTGAAATTTTTTATACCTCGGAGTTTATGATAATTAGCTTAACAAGTTTATGACTGATTATGACTGATAAATGTGTAATTAAAGGCATCGACTGTTTGTTCAAGAATAGTTATCAGATGGTGTAGAAAGAAACTTGCTAATTATTTGTAAAACAATGTAGCTACAAGCTTACTCCTTTGTTCATACTGTCGCATTCATCTAAGAATGTGTATTAAAGTTATGTCTTAATAGAAATAAGAGGTTGTTCATTCAACCTCTCATCTATTGCAGTGGCTTTATAAACAAATAATAAGAGGGTGTTTGAATATTCTTTTTGTTCTTTATCATTCTGAAATGGTTGCATTCACAGAGAAAATATTACACTTATTTTTCTCTTTAGAACCAATATTTGGAGTGAAGGAGAGCGGAAAAAGAGGCATCAGTAGACGATATGGCAGCTGATAGGTGACCCTGTAATATAAAAGAGCTTTCTGTGGATTCTTAAGGGGCAGAAGACAGAGTTTTATGATTTGTTGTACCATCTTTCTAATGGACAGTGTATGTCAAGTAAAGTCGTGTCTATGGATAACTTGTTTGTCTCACATCTCGTCATAATTCTTTAACCATCATTTCTGCAGTTGAGGTACATGGAAATGTTATTAGGTGGCGAAATGATCACCAGAGTACGTTTATGGTATGATAAATGTGGCTTCAAGGCCTATATGACAGCATGGAAAGAAGCTTGCTGAATACTACTGTAGTAGTTTTTATTAACACCATTTAGTTCTAAGCTTACAGCGCGGGCTTTGAGGTGCATATATATGTTTGCCATCACCACTTCCTTAAGTCGTTCATAATTAAAAAAAAAAAAAGCGAAGTTAGATTATTAATTATGAAAATAAACTTTCTATGATTATTGCTGATGTCCATTCAGAAGTACATTTAGCAGTTTAAAGTAATCTGGAAGTAAAGATTTGACATAACATAATATGCTAACCTTGCAGTACAGAGAACTAGGATGTCGAGACATTTACTAACTTTGCAGATTTTAGAACTAACAGCATCAGATGTAGCAAGTCTTAGCATTGTATGAGATGCTTCAGCAGGAAGAGTAAAGAATTCAAAAGGCAAAAGATCTGTCACTTCATATAAGCTGCATTAATGATTTACATGTTTGCCAGCAAATTTGGTGTGGAGATGGTGCTCTATAAGCTACTAATTTTTTATTGAATCTGAGTGCATAGGCATGTCGTAAGGACCATTCAACAAATACTGCAATAGAGAACAAAAAATATACTGAATTATATCAAGAATTAAGGCAATGACAACCAAGCTGTCAGTCTCTTCGGATATGTAAAATTGCAACATGTCAAAAATCTCTCTGCGGATTTAAGCAACTGCTCGAGATAAATCTAAACGAGCTCGAGAGGTGGAAATCCGAGATCATGATGTCCTACACTCTAGTTGAGAGGCGAAAAGCTGATTCGACAATTTGGCTAAAATCATTTTTGCAGTTCTAAGAACTGCCAAGCATTCAGCTTTCCCATCAAGTTCTAGGCTACAAAATGAAGACACTGTTGTATCCTCAATGCATACTCTTGTAAATGAGTTGAGTTGGCTCAGTGGTTTAGATGTCGAATTCACCGGTCTCCATTGCTATATATGTTCATCACAAGATTTATATCTATCATACAAACCCCTATCTTTTGTTATAACTTGTAAGTACTATCATTGACAAATATGCTTGTAAGTAGTATCATTGACAAATATGTAGGAATCTAAGAGTTCTTAAATGTGTATCAAATGTGTCACATTTGATTATATTTCTTTAAATGAACCAGCATAAGCATAAGTATTCAAGTACAACTAATTAAATTTACCATTAACTATTTGGGACTACTAATATGAATGCATAAGTATACAAGTACAATTACTTAAAAAAAATATTTGTTAAGCATTGTGGTTAAGGTGAAACATATGGTATGGTGCTAGAACAAGTAAATATCAGATACGATGCCGTAAGATAAAAATTTGTAACAAAATGAATAGTACTCTTATATGATAAAAATTTTGGTCATTTTCTTTTCATAAATTTAATTAGGGTTTTTCAGAAATTAAAAAAATTTCCCAACTAAATTTAATCAGGGTCTTTTAGAAACTAAATTTTTATTCCGAAATGAAATCTCGAAATCAATTTCAAAATTATTTACGAATTGCACTTTGACAAATTTTAACGTGAAAAATTTATATTAATATTTGTAGGGTTTATTTATTTAAAAAGAACAATTAATAGTTATTTAATATTTTGGTTCTAGGAGGTTGAAATTAAGAATCAAGTTAAAGTGATATGAGATTGAGTTATGATTTTTGATATGGTTGGTTGGATGGTGAAATGTGTATTTTTAATTTATAATATTTTTGAGTTATTAATTTTAATTAATTTTAATTATTAAAATTTAATAAATTTCTTGTTTATTGATCTATTTTTGTATTAAACATTTCATTTAATTATTTTAATAAATATGAAAATAGTAAAAATAAAGTTGATTGCCCATACTAGAGCTGGGAATTTGGTATACAATTGGCCCCGTTTGGCAAATCTTATAAGTATATAAACCGTAATACACAAATTATATATGAAACTAAATTTAAATATGAAATGGTAGAAAATACACTAGTTAATTAAATACAGATAGTAAATAAACAAGTTTCAAATAAAAAATAATAAAACTAGTGAAAATGTTCTTTTAAGTACAATAAATTACAAAGTATTTAACATCAAAATAAATATTCTTACATTATTCGTATTTTGTAAAAGAAAAATATAAATTATATTATAACATATATTTTTAAAATTTATTTACTTTTTATTTATTTCATGTACTTTCATTCCGCGTCGTGTACCTATAGTAGAAAATCAAACCCGGTAGTAGTTATATTCGTGTTTGTATACCAAATTTTCGCACCTAAAACTTTTGTTCTTGTCATTTTGTAGCGAATTAACTTATTACTTATAAGTAACTTATTTTTTTTAAATTTCGTATTTTTAATTTTTTTTCAAATATAAATATTTATTATAAAAATTGAAAATCAAATCTTATTTTACTTATAAAAATTAAGTTATTTATTTTCAGAAAAAGTACAAATACACGTACTACATTATCAAATCTACTTGCACCTTTCTCCTACCCACCTTGGTTGGAAACCCATATGTAAGGGTTCCAGGAATGTGTTTTTAAAAAAATTATTAAACCCATTATAATTTTGCGTATAATTAAATCAGAGTTATATGATATCGAATTCATGAAAATATCTTAAAGGCAGATATTGAAAATTTTAATTATCCATAAAATATATTACCATATTTTTTTAGTAGAAAAATATATATTTGTTTTTATTAGTTATTAAAATAGCATTCGACAAAATCATAATTCGAAAATGTAACAAATGTTGTATCAGAACTACCCTTATGTCTATGTTCATAACAAAATTATAAATGACATAAAAAGAAGTTTCATACATCAGATAAATTGACGCATAAAGTACTAAATTAGATATATACTATCTCAATAGAATTTGTTAAAAACCAAATATTATGTCAAAATAGCATCTCAATTTATATCTGAGTTATCAACAATGTTCTACATTCTACCCCGAGTCCTATATATCATATATATGTGTACATTTCTCTAAGCTTCATTCTTCACTTCTCTAATTTCATCTATCATCTCTCCTCTCTCCCCTTGAACATGCACAGGTAAGACTATCGGTTCGGGTTCGAGTTTGAGTTCGAGTTTATAATATTTGAGATTTTCGAGAATTTTGAGAAATTCAACTAAATTCGACTCGTTTATTTTGTTCTCAGGTGCATTGCAATACCAGGTTCATCCGATCGCGTCTTCGATCCCCGAACCCGAAACATAAAATGGCTAAACCGATTTTTCGTGCTTGCTCGGGGCGCTTCCTTGGCCATCGACCCTTTATTTCTCTTTGCCGTAACATCTAGCCCCGGTCCAAACCCGTGCATATATATTGATGGCACTATGTTGCTATTTGCCACCTTGTTGCGCACATGCGTTGATGCGTTTCATGTGATGAATCTCTGGTTAAAGTTTAGACTGGCTTACGTGTCAAAAGAGTCTTTAAATGTCGGAAACGGAGAGTTGGTGTGGGTTGCACGCGCCGTCGTGAAGCACTATGTTGGATCGCTTAAAGGCTTTTGGTTTGACTTGTATGTCATACTTCCGGTTCCGCAAGTAAGTGCATTATGCATTTATAATCTTTTTTGGATTTTGTATATCTAACATTTGGATTTTATCGCATATCATTCATTTTATTTTTGAAAATTTGTACTCAACTAAATATTCGATTCATCCCAAATTTAATACTTTTTTTTAGTCAAATTAACTGGATTTTTGTCGAAAATTTTGAAGCACATCATATATTTTCAATAATATAATTTTTAATTAAAAATGTATGTTTTCTTTTGACAAAATTTAGGCAACTTAATTGTAAAGAAAAATTATGTCAGTTAAAATGGCAGAGAGAATACGGGATAGATACTATTTTTTCAATTTAGTATATAATATTGCTCACTCCGTCCCGTTTTAGTTGTCACATTTGACTGTTGACCGGTCAAATTGATTAAAGTTTGACTGAAATTTTTAAATATTTTATAGTTGAAAAAAGTAAAAAAAAAATTATATCATTGGAAAGTACATTTAATCTATTTTAATGTATAATTTTCAGTTTTTTTAAATAATATAAAAGTAATTTTTAAGATTTGATCAAAAATTAGTCAATTTAACCGATAAAAAAGGAAATGTGACGATAAAAAGATGGAGAGAGTAGTTATAGAAGCAGTAGTCAATTTGACAAAGTGACTGTGGGGCGGAGAATTAATAGGAATGGAATTGACACTTAAATTTGTTAAAATTGGGATTCCGGTGACATATGAAATTTTCTGGTAACATACAGTGATGCAGATGATCCAAAATTTTAAACGTTGATTCTTACTACTTTATTTATAGCTTTAAATGCACTTTGCTTCTTATCTCTTCGCCTGTTTATTTGAAATAATTTAAATTATTTTCATTTTATTAGACATGCATATATTTCGATACTTATAGTTGATATGACAAATGTAGTTACTGGTTTTGTTTGTATACTGCAGGTTCTATACTGGTTAGTGTTACCAAAACTACTAAGAGAAGAAAAGGTAGAAGATGTAATGACTACAACTCAGATAATCTTCTTGCTCCAATTTTTTTCTAAGCTGTATCACAGCTTCTATCTAATGCGAGGAGTGAGGAAGGTTACAGGCTACATTTTCGGAACTGCTTGGTGGGGTTTAATCCTCAATCTCATTGCTTACTTCCTCGCTTCACATGTACGTAAATGCCTGCATCTTCCTCTATGAAATTGATTTTAAATAGACTGTATGATCAGTATTTTTGCTAATTTTGGATTAAATAAGCATAAGGATTCGGAATTAACTAGCTTCTTAATTGTTGTACGATGTGATATATCGTGAAAAATTAGGTGTCAGGGGGATTCTGGTATATACTGTCGATGCAACGTATAGCAGAGTGCCTAAAGAATCAGTGCCATGAAAGCAAACAATGCAATGTGCTCGCTTGGACTTGCCCAAGTGAGATTTGTTACAGCAGCTATACAAATCCGTGTGTTGAGAACTCCAGCATGAAGGGCAATTTCACAACCTGCATGGACCAAGCTGGAGATTTTCCTTATGGCAACTATGCCTTTGCTCTGCCTCTCATTCTTAAGAATTCTAACATGGTAAAAATTCTCTATTCCAATCTCTGGGGACTCATGGCTCTCAGGTATATTAGTACATACATACATATAGTTCGCTGTAATTAGTTTTGATTTCCTTTATTAACTCTGTATGGTGTTGTGTTTATAGCACTATGGGAAGTAATTTGACCCCTACAAGCCAGTCAATTGAAGTAATTTATACCATAATTATGGTGTTGGCAGGCTTAGCACTCTTTACTTCTCTAATTGGGAATATCCAGGTGATCATATTCAAGATTAAAATAGACTTCTCCTTTCTTTGTATCAACTGTAAAAAAAATTACTATAGATTTTTAATTAATATTTTGAGACTAGACTACTAAATAAAGAACAATATCTAGCTGTTTTTTCATTCTGTGACGCCTAGACGGAGACAAATGCAATTCAGATATAGAGACATGAAGTGGTGGATGAGACGGAGACAGCTACCACCAGAGCTAAAGCGAAGAGTCCGTTATTATGAACACGAGAGATGGAAAACCATGGGAGGCCAAGATGAGATGAAACTCATTCAAAATTTTCCTGATGGGCTGAGAAGAGATATCAAGCGGTTTCTCTGCTTGGACTTGGTGAGAAAGGTTAGGCCTCGTCTGTGAGCTATTTAGGTAACAAATTCAGTATATTCCCGAAAGTACAATAGGTATTATAATCAAAATAACATTAAGTTCTTTCTTTTTTAGAGAATTCAAGGTAGTCTAAGGATAACAGAAATATAATCAGTTTGAAACCTAGAAGAGTGATCATACTAGTATCATTTACTCATTCAGTATAATATCATCTTAGGAAATTGAATGTGAAGACATTGTATTAGTTTGTTTTATACTGACAGAAGACAAGTTCTTAAGAAATCTTACCGTATAAAATAAGAGATGCTAGATATCATGCGCAAGATTAGTTGATCAGTGAGCTATTGCACTTTCTTCCCTTTACATGATTGCAACTGCGCAATGCGCTAGTTTTGTGAATTAAAATCATTCAATGTCTCTTGTGCATTATGTAACTGTACTTTTTCTTTCTTTTTCTCTCTCTTTTTGCATAAAATGCATATTCATGACAATAACATTAAAATGAACATATATGCAAATTAATTTGAGTGTGTCTTAGCAACTACAGCCTTCTCCTACTTAATCACACTTGTAATATGTATCTCCAGGCCTTACAGTCCCTCCGTCCCTGGTAGCTGGAGTTTGTTCAATTCTTATTTCTAACTATATATTTGTGAACTGTTACCTGGCACAATTCTGAGATGGATTTGTGTACTGTTAGATATCAATAAAAGACTCCCTTTTGATATTCCAGGTACCGCTGTTTGACAACTTGGATGACCTAATCCTCGACCACATCTGTGACCGAGTTAAACCCATGGTCTACTCTAAAGATGAAAAGGTGATCCACAAAAATACCTCTAACTTATTATGAGCAATTCAGTTTGTAATATCTTTATTTGTGTATAACATTCACAGATTCTAAAAGAAGGTGAACCAGTACAACGTATGGTGTTCATTGTAAGTGGTTCCGTCATGAGAAGTCAAAATATCACAAAGGGCATGGTAACAACCACTTTAATTGAACCTGGTGGCTTCATTGGAGATGAACTTGTTCCTTGGTGCCTTCGTATGCCATTTGTAGATCGTTTCCCGCCTTCATCGGCGACATTTTCTTGTGTGGAGCCTGTTGAGGCTTATGGTCTTGATTCTGATCAGCTTCAATATATAACAAATCATTTTCGTTACACATTCTTAAGAGGCGAACTTAAGTACAAAACAAGGTATTACTCATCTAATTGGAGATCTTGGGCTGCTGTCAATATACAATTTGCATGGAGGCGATACTTGCTGAGGACTAGAGGTGATCCTGTGAATCATATCACAGTAAATGCAGTAAATGGTAGGGGCAGTGATGGTGCAAGCACCAGCAGTGACCACAGACTCCTGCATTATGCTGCAATGTTCCTGTCTCTTAGGCCAAAGGACCACCTCGACTAATCATCTGCAGTAATTATTGTCATCAGTTGTGTTGGGCCTGGATTATTATGTGAATGTAAACAGTTAATAAAGGAATATTGTAGAATTTGTTTTCTCCTCATAAAAAATTTTAAATTACATAAAAAATATTTGTTACTTCATATATAGTTTAGCTTCTGTTAATATTCCTGTTGAATATATCTTAGCTAGCCCAGTTAAGGACATAGAAATGTAGATTTGAACAAAGTAATCTATCTGCCTATTTCTGCACTTCTGCAACTTTTTTACATATCAAAATGTAATATAATGTCATGTGTGTTCAAGTGCAGAACAGTTGATTCTATCATTCTATGGTTCGCAGGTAAACCCGATCTATGTACCGTAGTGATCAACTCAAGGAAATCAATATATGCTAAAACTACATATTAATGTTTTTTTATTTCAGTGTCTGCAACTATAGAAAAATAGATTGGAACATGTTTTAGAAAATGTGCAGACATCCAAATTGACTGTGGTACATTCTGCAAAGCCAAAAATGCTCGAGGAATTCGCCTTCCACCAGCCAAAAACTGTTGCTGTCTCTAGATTACTTAAGCTGTCATCTGAGATTATGTATCAAGCTCCTATTCCGTTTTGACAGCCATATATCTCTACTTAGCTCCTTATATTTACTACTAGTCTGCAATTAGTATCCTAGTATTTTAGTCGTAGTAGGTTTTCTTAAAATGAAGTTAATGATGAAAAAATAGAAAAAGAAATTTACTCGACGCTATTTTACATTACACTATTGTAGTTTGGTTGACTGTCACTCTGAATTGCTGTTAGAATGTAGATTCCAACTGAGGAGAATGACTGGAAGATTAACCAAGATCAACTAAAATTAGAAAATGAATTGATTAATGTTTGCAAAGATGTGTTAGAATAGTATGTTAATAGACCAACTCATTGTATAAAAAATGCAACAGAGATCTTATATCTATTAAAGATAAAGTTTTAGTGAGATTTGATTTCATCCATCCTCAAAAAATGATATTTCTTGTCCCTACATATAGTTGTCAATGATTTGAAATAGCTATGTATATTGCATTCAGAGTTTATTTGCAGGTCAGACCACACTTAGAGCTGGCCACTTGTGCGGGTTTGAACCGCCTATTTGGCCCCGATTCATACGGAAACCCGAATTTATTCGGCTCGTATCGGGCCGGTTCAAACCCGCACAATTCGTTAATTTATATGAGCCGGTTACGAATATGAAATTAGAAATCCGGGACCGAACCGGCCCGCATAAGCCCGCACGAGCCGCGTGAGTTGCACGAACCCGCACAGGCAACTGAAATGTTAACTTTCCCACCTTTCTTTAAGTTTATTCATTTATTTATTTGTTTTTCAAAAGCAATTATGCTAGGTAAGTATCATAATGAAGCTTACTTTTTTATTTGTAAAATATTTTTAATTTAATAAAATTAATACGAGGTACTCTTCTTTTTTAACTAAAATTTTAAAATAATAAAATTAATGAAATATATCATTGAAGTTAATTAATAAAATTTGTACTATTTTAACCAAATAATAAAAGATTAAAATAATTATGATTTTGAAAATATGAAATAATTATAAAATCGAACAATTCGTGTCAGAGCCCGGACGGCTCGTACGGCTCGCAGAAGCCCGGACGGCTCGTACGGCTCGCAGAAGCCCGCACGGCTCGTACAGCTCGCAGAAGCCTGCAGTGCCGGTCACGAATCATATTTTTCTGGTTCGAGCACAGCCCGGCCCGGCTCGTTTAACTCCGCGTGCCGGTTCAGTGTCCCAACATGGCATGCCAAACCCGTGAACGGCCCGGCCCGAACCGCACGAGTGGTCACCTCTACAGTTGGAGAAGCGTACAGAGAAAAAAGGGAGAACATGAGTGTCTCTGTCATTGCTAAGAAACTTGTAATTTGGATTGCACTTGTTTTGCTTATCGTCTAGCTTGGTGCATATCTATGCTTTGTCTTCTTCCACATACACACATGCGCTATATATAGGGTAAGATTCGTGTGAGAATGTGGAAAATGTGAGAACCAAAAGTTTTTAAAACATTTAAATATACATGTATATAACCAAATACCGAATTACAACTTAAAAAGTACAGTGGTTCACACAAACCCCTGGTTCTCAACTAGTTGCCTAATTGTAACCTGCTATATTATCGATCAGCTCAAGAAAATTAACTATGCTGATACGCAATAACGTTTTTCCAGTTTTAGTGTCAGCAAGTGGAAAGAAATTTTCTGTGCTAACGTGTTTTGGAAAGAGCGCAGACCTTGCCATGCTCGGTGGGTACGAGTGTGTTAGCAGTCCTCCGGATTAGTCGAGGTGCGCGCAAACTGGCCCGGACACTGGATCATCAAAAAAAGACACTGGATCATCAAAAAAAAAAAAAAAAAGCGCAGACCTCCCAAATGGCTGTGATGCGTTTTGCAAAGCCAAAAAGGCCACAGGGGGAGCTTGTATTCAAAGTTTATTGCTGTTTTTAAACTGTCACCTAAGAGACTATATGTATCAACGACATTTCTATAATACCAATGGCTACATAATTAAATGATATAAGTATTGATGGCCTTATTCTATACCGAACAACCACCACAATTCAAAGAGCCTATGTCTGCAGAATCCATCTATACTCTAAATAAGCTAGTATATCTAACACAAGATAATGTATTCAAAACGACGATAACTTCCCCCAAAACTTCATTCGGTCTTCAATGTATTTGCAACGTCGATGACAAACCTGTATCGAACATCTGACTTCACAAGTCTCTCCAATGCTAATTTTAAATCTTAGTAGTAATCAAATCTGTGAAGCATATTTTACACAAAAATTTCAACTCCAATGCTAATTTTAAATCTTAGTAGACACCTGCATATGTTCTAAGTCAATACTTATCAAAAAGGATTCAGCACCGAGTTTTTCCAATGCTTCCTTCTTTTTGCTTTCGGAAATATCTATCACTGTAACATGTGCACCAAAAACTTTTGCCAGCTTCACAGCTACATGGCCTAGCCCACCTAAGCCTACAACACCAACCTTGGTACCAGGCTTGTCGAGTCCATAGTATTTCAGGGGACTATAAGTTGTGATCCCGGCACACAATAGAGGAGCA
>PHNY01246038.1:454-12985 GCA_003724115.2 Anethum foeniculum
GGGCACCTTTTTTTACGTTGCACAAGGCACACAAAAATTCAGGTACGGCCCTACACTTGACTAGAGATGAAAGAGAAGGAAAAGATGTTTGGTTTTGCAAAGATAAACTTGATTGAATGAGTAGAAAGAAGATTTGTATACACAGATTCATGTAACTTAGGGCCCGTTTGACAAATCTTATTTCTGAAAATAAGTTACTTATTTTTAGAAAAAGTACGTGTATATGTACTTTTTCTGAAAATAAGTAACTTATTTATCATTTTGAAAATAAGATTTGATTTTTAATTCTTATAATAAATATTTATATTTGAATTTTTTTAAAAAAATATGAAATTTTGAAAAAAAATAAGTAACTTATAAGTGAAAAGCAGTTTTGCCAAACGGGACCTTAGTAACTTTCGGTCTCTGAAAGGAGGTCCCGCTCGTTTACCTTCCTGTACAGGGGGTCGCACCGGAATCTCTATTGTTGATTAAATAATAAAGAAATATAATAAAAGTAGTAGTCACCGGTAATTAGCGAGTATAATACGAAGTGAATGTCTAGGCTTCTAATTAATATTTTAGTAAAAGACACTTTGTGTACTTCATTTTGGGCGTTAGATCATTTGAAATACTAAAATTTCAAAATCATCACTTATTATACCTGGATTCTAAATTTTTTTATAATGTGTGTACTGTGGTCAAATTTGGGTAACTCCGTTAATTATTTCAAGGGTATTTCAGTTTTTTTTATCATCATCTTCTTCCTCAACCCATTTGCATTATTGTTAAGATTTTCAAAAAAACTGCAATTTGAATATATATTTTTATTTTTTAATGAATAAAGTGATTCAAGTTGCAACGTAATCCTCATTTTCTTCTCCACAAATTCATATTGATTTTCACCGTCAACAGTGAGTTTAAGACTCAATGGCAGCCTTTGTCGTATTTTTGATGCCATCATTTTTTTTCTGTTTCAAAATAACATGATGCCATTCTATTAATTGTGAAAACCAGTATCAATTTGTGAATGAGAAAGAGACGAATACCTTGCAACTTGAATCACTAGATTTCGTTAAAAAATGAAGGATATATTCAAATTTTAATTTCTTAAAAGCTTCAATAATGATGTAAATGGGTTTGAAGAAGAAATGACGACAAAAAGATTGAAATGCCTCTGAAAAAGTTAAAGAAGTTAGATATATTTGACGGTTGTACCTACGTTGTAAAAAAAATTAAAAGTTCAGTATAATAAGTGATAATTTTTGAATTTTAGTATTTCAAGTGGTCTGACGTACAAAGTGCAATTGCACAAACTTTAATTTACTTTTAATATTTTAGTCATAAATTTTTGTTTGCTAATATAAATATGTTACTAATCTTCTGACAAATAGTGAGTTGGTAATAATTTTATTCACATAAAAATTTATTTAATTAATTTTTTTAAATATATATTTGAATATAAATATTAATGATCTAAATTAATATATAATTTACAAAAGTAGTTATAAAATACATATAATTTTATTTCAATTCAGAATGCAGATAACTTACAAATCGGTAGTTCAACCGATTAGTCCGTTTAGCAATTTTTACATTACGGAAATACTTTTATACATATACATTAACTTTCTTATGAACAAGAAGACATGTGTTTTAATTTTAAAATATACCCAATTTTTTAAATTATTTTTACAAAAATACGACTTTTTAATCGAACGCAACTCACTGTAATCAATTGCAACCAAAACAACTTTAATAAATTTTCCCAAAAGTTAAAAAAAATTAAAATTATTTACATACTATATTTTTACAATTATTTTCAAAAATTTGTAAAACCATAAAAATTAAAAAAACAATAATATTTTTGGTAATTTCTCAATATTTATTTATTTTTTAAATAAAACCTCATCACTATCTAATTTTTCCTGGTAAAATTTAAAATCAAAACATTCTGAGCTCCCACTCACTTCACCGACACTTGAAATCGAGTAAACATACATACACGCACAAACACAACACAACTGTGTGTATATATAATCTCGTGTGTATGCATAATCACACAGATCTAGATCCATCTTAAATTACAACATCTTCAATTTCACCAAAGTAATTATCTCTTCTCCCATTCATTTATTCATAAATTTAGGGTTTTTTATTTGGTATATATTTTTGTTTAATCGCGATTTTTTATTTGTTTTTTTAATTATGCTAATTTTGAAGCTAAAATTAACATGTGTTTTAAGTGTTTTAGCTACTTTTCTTGTGTTTGTGGTAAAAATTGATGAGGTTAGGCTGGGCTAGTTAGTTAGTTGTATGTATAATATAGGAACTCAACGTACATTGTTTTCGGAGGGGTGATTGTTTAATTTCGATAAGTTAAGGTTGCGGAATAGACTATAAGTTAGTAGTTTCGTGATTATCCAGCTCTAGTTTAATGTTAGGGACAGGTTTTGTCAAATAGACGATAAGTTAATAGTTTCGGGATTATTAGGCTCGGGTTTAAAGTTAGGGACAGGTTTTGTGGAATAGACGATAAATTAATATGAGTATTATCAGGATCTGGGATGATATTAGGGTGGGATAGTTTTTGCGGAATAGACGATAAGTTAATATTTGGGGAATATCAGGCTCTGGTTTAATGTTAGGGAGTTTTGCGGAATAGACAATAAAATATTACCTAGGTATTATCGGGTTCCAGTGTGTGGTTTTAGGGATAGTTTTTGCGGGTTAGACAATAAATTATTATTACTTGGGGATTTTTAGGTTCTGGTTTAATATCAGGGATAGTTTTTGCGGAATAGACGATGAGTTAATACTTGGGGATTATCAGGCTCTGGTATGATTTTAGGGGAAGTTTCTGTGCGGTAGACGATGATTTAATACTTGGGGATTATTGGGCTCTGATATGATTTTAGGGACAGTTTTTGTGGAGTTGAGAATAAGTTAATACTTGGGGATTATCAGGCTCTGGTAAAATGTTAGCTAATGGTTTTTGCAGATTAGGCAAAAAATTAATACTGCTATGATATTAGTTTCTTAATTAACTATTGGTACATCATGCAGCAGGGTTTGTATAAAGTAGATAGCAATGTCGAGAAGGGCAGCAAGCACCTCTCGACGCTTTGCAGATGGTGGAAGCATTCCTTTCGTGGGCTCCTTGCACCCGAAGTCACGGCCATCACCTCTAGTATCCGTTGTCCTAGTTGTAGTAAGTATCATGTCTGTTGAAAGGTTATTAGATTTAGTCATTCCTTCGAAATTTGCCAAGATGCTGTTGTCCTTTTTTAGATAGTAAAAAAGATGTCATGTGTCCTTTTAAGTATAAACTTTCTTTTAATGGTATCATTATGTAATTGAAATTTTTTCTCATATGATTTTCAGGGTGCCTTGTTGGTAGTTGGCTATTTATACAGTAGTTCAGGTATGTGTTGGTTATATCTGTTGGGATGTTTTTACATGTACTTGTTCCATTGCGTCCTCCTTACTACAAGATAATGTTTTGGTTATTCTACTCCTATGAAAAAGAAAGGGAATAAACCTGCTATATATATTTATCCCAAATACAAAATTTAAATGAGCATATACTTCAACTCCGATTAATCTCATGTTATAAGGCGCAGCATATGGAGTTCTATTCTTTTTTGAATTTTTTTTCTTATGTCAGGTGGAAGCAATGCTGGTAAAGAGGCACTGATGAAACTTCAAGGTTACTTATGCTGATTAAACTTTACCTGTTTTGTTCGCTTAGTTTGAATTTGGTTGAGTTTTTCGCCACTTTGCTATACTAGGGTAATAAATCAAAGTCTTTAAGTTCAGCCTGGGACAAGATTCAAGAACTTGTGTCTGTACAAGAATGCTTTAAGATATATTTGACTTTAAGTGGTTTGTAAACTTACATGTTGTCTCATAAATTTCTTTAGAAAAACTATTTTCAGTTCTCTTCGTTCCGGGAAGAATTATTTTGGATACTTCAGTTCTGCAAACGTGTCTTCATATAATAAAGATCCTGCATATAATTGTTCACACACACAACATATAGTATTAAATTTATAACAATTGGTATCACTTTCGGATGTATATGCAGCTGGGGTTTCATGTTCGTCAGAAGTTCTGAAAGCACTGCCTATTCTGAAGAAAGCATATGGTGACAGTATGCATAAAGTACTGCATGTAGGCCCTGAAACATGTTCAGTTGTATCAGAATTATTAAAAGAGAAAGATACTGAAGCATGGGGAATTGAGCCCTATGATTTAGATGATGCTGATAGAAACTGCAAAAGTCTTGTACATAAAGGTGTTGTTCGTGTTGCTGATATCAAGTTTCCCCTTCCTTACAACAGGAACTCGTTCTCTCTTGTCATAGTATCCGATGCCTTAGACTACTTGTCGCCAAAATACCTAAACAAAACTCTTCCTGAGTTGGCAAGGGTTTCTGCTGATGGTCTTGTTATTTTCTCTGGTAATTCCTGAATTCCGAGGCTTGTGCTTTTTTCGTTTATAATCCAGTTTAGCTACAGTTCCGAAGTGCAAATGCATACTAGGCCATCAGGCACCTGGGTTGAAGCTGAACCCTGTTGCATGTTAGTGACATCATTATATCCAGTTGTTTGTAGAATATTAAATTATCTGCATTCTACAGTGTCTAGCATTCACAAATTTGAAGTTTTGCTGACATTTTTTGTATATTACAGTTGAAAAGCTCCCTTGAATTTATTGTATTTCACATGGCAGGTTATCCGGGACAGCGTAGAGCAAAAGTAGCAGAGTTGTCCAAGTTTGGTCGTCCAGTAAGTACATATATTCCCTTTCCTCTCATTAAAGCATAGTTATCCAATTCTTATAAGCTTGTTAATAGCATGTACGATGGACTGATTGTCAGATATGGTTTTTTTATAAATTATTCTAGGCACAATGCTCCTTGCTTTTAGATTTCATGGCACTGCATAAGTAAAATATTCCTTCCTAATTTAGTACATTTTGAAATACGGACCTTTTTGTACAATTTTAAGTTTTCATAATACCCCAAAATAAGAAGTAATGGCAACATAATACTCAATATACTACCACATAGCGTACTAGAACTCTTAGATAAAGAATATATTATGTTTTGAACACTAGTAAGTCTAAATGGTTTAGTAACCTGCAATGCACTTGAGCTATATCTAGATGTTTGAACTCGGGCTTGGGTACTATGCTAGTAAATAAATTTTGGTGAACGCACATGAAACGAGGTCCCATTAGAAAACATTGTTTGTCTAATTTTTTTTTGTTCTTGTAGATAAACTACATTTGTAGTATATGTATGATACTAAAAATAGTTTTGAAGAATTTAACATGCTCCTCTTTTGTTCTTGTGAAGGCCAAGTTACGAACTTCATCATGGTGGGTGAGGTATTTTATCCAGACTAGCCTGCGAGAGAATGATTCTGTCATTAAAAAATTTGAGCAGGCATCAGTTAAAAGGTCATACACCCCCGGATGCCAGATTTTCCATCTCAAATCACACAAGTAGACGTTTACAAACACTGATCTTTCCTTCCAAACAACATTCTCAAGTTCTTTAGCCTCATCAGTAACATTATTGATAACCTTTTGTTTATGAATCAAACTGTCATAAACTATGGGTTGAAGATTTTGTTGGCCTAAGTTGCCATGTAGTATACAAATATGTAAGGTTCTAAACTAGGTCAGTGTGCTAACACTGCTACCCAAGTCTCTGCTTGTTTTAGTTCCAAAATTAGTGTACACTGAAACTGTTTAGGATCATTGTTTATTATTACAATTGTCTTGATGAATGATGATTGTACAGAAGTAATAATTACTTAATTAGTATAATTCATTTATCTGTTACATGTGTTATATTAGTTGATGATTGAAGATATTAATCGATATCTGTTAAAATTAATATATATACATCATCATCATCTAAACAACTTTACTGAAAACATGGGTGTAATTTTGAAACAATGTATATTAACTATTGAGATTAATTACTGCTGCTTGTAAAGACATTTTTTAAGAAGATTTGAGATACTACTGTAAAGCCAATGATAAATTTTGTAATATCTTGTAGTCCGGATATTAATTCTAAAAATGGTCTCATTCTAGTCATCGATTATTATTATTGTAACCATTTATTCATGGAAAAATTATTTCCGGGATTTCTACCATTCATTTTTGGCGAAGATACGATTTACAAGATATAGCATGTTTATTCATCATCGTCCTTTTTTTTTTACGAAAAACGAAAAATTTATTAAATAACTGAAAACAAATCCTCGAACTGTCAATTACAACCTGATTAAGAAACAAAAAACAAACTAAACATATAGCCGATTTGTTTTCAGATCGCTTAACAGATAGAATATTTAAATTCTTTAATCCAAAAAGTATTACAATCAAATATCGAGCAATCCAACCTACATCACTTGTGAACATAGTAGCCTCGCAATTGACCTTCACATAAGCAGCAACATCTGTAGCCCAATGTTCAGAATTATCAGTAACATCAACTGATATTGGATTGACAAATGACCCCAAAACATGAACAATTTTATGTCGTGAAAGGTGAGCTCTTGCGATCTTCACCATCGTGCCATATTTGATACAAGCCGTACGGATCATCCAAAATACCATGTAATTTTTTATTAGAAATGTTATCGAAATTCATAACAAAACACATAAACACATCAAAACAAACACAAACATCCCAAAAAGATGGGCACAGCCTTGATAACAAGGTACTCAACAAGAACTCATCGAAAAAGGGTTAGATCTTGATTTTATTAATAAAACTAATAAATAAGAGAGAAGACGGAAGAGTGAAGATGATTAATCAATAAAGAGGATGAAGATTGAAGAACGGATAAATGGTGGCTAAAATCCTAGATCGGAGGTCGACTCTCAAAACTGCAAACCCTAATTTTGAGAGACAAATTTTTTGGTTATTTCCCATGATCTTAATTGTTACTTCATCATCGTCCTTTTAAACAAGAATCAAAATTAATACTTTTTGTCTGTCATAATTAATATTTTTTTAGAAAAATTGTGCTGACTTACATAAAGTCATATTTTCAGTTTTAATCAAAAAATATAGTTATAATAATATCTTTTTATATCAATCCGGGTCGCTTCGTTCTTCTAAAACTTTAACATGGTTCATCGTATAAAGCTTTTTCACTTAATTGTATTTCTTTCTATTTACGGAGAATGTTACTAAAACTAGATTATGATTTTTCTCTCGTAAATATACAGTAAATAATCACCTATAAAAATATGTTATTTGAGATAAATTTAACCCTTTTGGGATCTCTATCATACTTCTATAAATATATATTTAAAATTTATTATTAAATTTATTATGATATTTTTTCCAAAATTAAATATTAACTATATAATTTATTTAATTTTTTAAGACAATATGGGACCTACTTCCGTCCCTATTTAAATGTCTATTTTGACTTTTTACTAGTCAAATTAATTTTATTTTGACTAAAATTTTCATATATTATATAATTATAAAAATTAGAATAAGTTATATCATTAAAAGAGCATAAAGAACATGTTATCTAGTTTAATACGTATTTTTTAGTTTTTACAAATAATAAATAAATAATTCGTAATGTTTAGTCAAATATTGGTCAATTTGACTCTTAGAAAGCAAAATGTACATGTAAATAGGAACGGAGGGAGTGACTACGCATGAAATAAAATGTACAGCATATATTAATTTCCAGAAAATTAATTTAAATAATGTAGTAAAAAAGAAAGTGACATTAATTATATGAAGGACACGGTAGATGAAAATATTAGTACTATAGTATTATAAACATTAAACAAGTGCAAAAAATCTGTATCTATAATCTTGTTTTTGGATCCACGGCTGTCAAACCCAACCCCAGCATCGTTGTTTTGTTTCCACAAAAAGTCATAACCATTTCACTGATTACAACAAACTCACATTCCTTTGTCTAAATATAGATACATATATTTGTGTGTGTATATTCACATTTCTAGTTCCCACTTGAGAAGCCCCTTCAGTTGATTCAGCTTCTCCAGGTATGTTCTTGTCTCTCAACTCACACTTTTACTGGTAGTTGTACTGTTCTGGGTTTTGAATTTTGATGATTGAAATGAAAGTTTGGATTCTTGGGGTTGTTAATTAAGTGTTGTTTGATATGGGTTTTTGTTTTTTGTAAAAAAGATTTGATCTTGGCTACTAAATTGATTCTTGGGGTGTTAAAAGAGTGTTATTTGATATGGGTTTTATGTTTCTTTATTTTGATCTTGGCCACTAAATTGATTCTTGGGGTGTTAAAAGAGTGTTATCTGATATGGGTTTTGTGTATTTTGTGAAAAAGATTTGATCTTGGCTACAAATTTGATACTTAGGGTGTTAATGGAGTGTTATTTGATAAGGGTTTTGTGTATAGTGTGAAAAAGATTTGATCTTGGCTACAAATTTGATACTTAGGGTGTTAAAAGAGTGTTATTTGATAAGGGTTTTGTGTATATTGTGAAAAAGATTTGATCTTGTCCAGATAATTGATTTTTAGGGTGTTAATTGAGTGTTATTTGATATGGGTTTTGTGCATTTTATGACAAAGGATTTGATCTTGGTCACTAAATTGATTCTTGGGGTGTTAAAAGAGTGTTATTTGATATGGGTTTTGTTTATATTATGAAAAAGATTTGATCTTGGTCACAAAATATAAGTGGGATATCTGTCTGTGTGACTATGAATTTGACCGAGTTTAGGATATTGTTTAGGATTTTCAAGAATTTACCTTTTGTTCGATTGTTAGATAATTTAGTCATTGTCTTCTACATTTTGTTCAAGCTGCTGATTTATGTAATTGTCTGCTTGATGCTGAAAAGACGTCAAAGATAGGAATGTTTTCAGGACCTCAGCAGTTAATCTCGTATATGAGTTCAATGTAGATGACTTATCTAGGGTAGTATTAAAGAATCCAACTCTGTGTGAATGTCAGAGTAGAATTACTTTTTTCGGAGTAGTATTTATCATTTGCTGTTCCAAATTGGTGTTGCTTGACCTATAGTAATAAACTGTCTAACCTTAGTGGTGATGACTAGAAGATCTATATTTAAATTATGGAATGGTAATGGAACTCTATTGTTACTTAATGGGAGTTTAATTCCTTTTTACGCTGGATGTCTTGGTTTGATGGTTGTATCGTGTATTGGTTCTTTCTAACTTTGTTTGTGCTATAATAATAATTATGCCTGAAGGAGGATCTGTTTGTGGACTCTCTTCATTTGCTTTTGTTAGGTTTTAAAACAACATTTTGTTTCTTAGCAGGTTTCTTTTGCTTGTAAATTGTGAGGAGAAACTACATTGCGAACATGGTCAGACATTCACCTCACAGGCATCAGAAATCCAAAGGTTTCAGGTTGAAGCACGTGCTTCAAATTTGTGTTTTAGTTGCTGTTTGCTTTTGGTTGATTTACCAGGTCAAGCACTCCCATGATAAGAGAAAACAATTTGATGAAAATGATGCAAAAACTTCACGAGATATGGAGATGAACAATGCAGTTCTGAAATTGGGAAGGAAGGACCTTAATCCACAAGAAAAGGGGCCGAACAAGGATTTAGAGAGTCATGATGAAGAAGCTGAAGAAGAAATTGTTGAAGAAGATAAGAACGAAGAAGAAAATGGAGAGCAAAATAAGAATGAAGAAGAAATTGGAGAAGAAGATAAACATGGAGAAGAAATCGAGTTAGAAGATAAGCATGAAGAAGAAAGCGAGGAAGAAGATAAGCATGAAGAGGAAACTGGAGAAGAAGACAAGGTTGTAGAAGAAACCGGAGAAGATAAGCATGAAGAAACTGGAGAAGAAGACAAGAATGAAGACGAAACTGGAGAAGAAAACAAGAATGAAGAAGAAACTGGGGATGATAAGCATGAAGAAGAAACTAGAGAAGAAGACAAGCATGAAGAAGAAACTGGAGAAGAGGACAAACTTGAAGAAGAAACTGGAGTAGAAGATAAGCATGAAAAAGAAGAGCAAGAAGAAGATATTGAAACTGAAGAAAAAGGTGATGACGGTGCAGGAGGTGGAGATGATGGCGTAAACGAGCAGGAGCAAGAGAAAACTGATTCCAGTAATAATCAAGAAGAGGAATTAACAGAAGAAAAAAAGGACAAAGGAGACATCGATGAGAAGGAAACCGAAGATAAAGATGATGACGATAAGGATTCTCAACAAAAGAATGACAGTTCTATAGAAGACCATGATCATGACGAAGGATCCAAAAATACTCGTGAAGCACGTGAGGAACAGTACAAGGGAGATGACGCTTCTAGTGCTGTGACCCATGATGGGCAAATCACAAGCACCGAAAATGTAATTGGCAACATGGAGAACCATGCAAGTACAGAAGAACAGAAAAATAAGCACAATAACACTGAGGAAGGCATTGCTGGTCAAAATACTACAGATGTTAATGTGCGTGAGGTGGAAGCAGCTGAGAACGGAAATTTAACCTCCAATGTAGAAAAGAGTTCTCATGGTCAATCAGAAGCAAATAATAATACAGATCCTCAGGACTCGTCCACAAAAAACGAAACAGAGATTAACATGTCGAATTTAAGTCATTCTCAAAGTGTTACTGATGGAAATGTAACCGATGCTGAAGGCACCAACATTGAGAACCTTGTCATTGAACAACCCGATAACTCCATGGTAGCTCTAGAAAATGCTAAACTAGATTCAAACTCATCAAGTGCCACTGCTACTAAGAACGTGGAAGAAAATCCAGTAGAGTCTAGAGATTCCTCTACGACTTCTGAATTTGTTTCCTCAGAAACTCTTGCGCAGTCCAATCTAACGGCCGAAAACAAAGATGGCTCTGAGTCTACCACAACCGTGGAAAGCACCGATAAAGTTGGGAATGAGAATCCAGAAAACGTAAAAGGAACAGAGGAAACATATGAAAACTCAGACTCGTCTAATACTGAAGATACAGACGAAGTTCAACACGACTCCATTGATTCCTCTGATTCATCTGTCCCTGTGGATGACAAAGAGAATCACATAGATCTTGATACTTTGCCAGATATTAGAACAGAGGGAAGCAACAGTGAAGAGGTTGCAGAAGAGTGATAATTTAGCACAGGTTTTTTCTGCACTCCTCAAGTTTCAATTATTTATTTTTCTCCTTGTTTGCTTCACATTATCTCAGTTTTTAGAGCAGTACATGTTTGTTGTGTGCGATGTCAGTCAGCATATTGTTAACAGAATTGCCTTTGCTAAACCGTGGGCAAATGAATATATTAGAAAACTTTTTATCTGTATAATATATTTCGAGTTTTCTAGATATTGTCTATCAATTTTCATGTTTTGACTGAGAGAAGGAAGTGTAACATTGCCTGTTTGCTTGTGCGGTAAAGTTCGCTATACATAAATTTATGTGTATCCAGGTAAACTTTGTTATTGAAATCCAGAGTTTTGTAGGGTGTTATACTATATGGCATTATTATGCATTATTAATTGAAAATCACAGAACATATACAGCTCGAGCATCTGGTAATAATTGATGTGATACAACTAGAGAATCACAGAGAAAACATATTTCAGTGGCATAACACCAGCAAAATCATTTAAATGTGCATGATACAGCTTGCATATCTGCTCATTATTGGTTTAGTTGACTCAGAAGAATAAGGGAGAATATACACATTTATCTGACATAAAATGTTTCAATTATATCTTATCCATAAGAGACTTTTGAATCTAATCTAGGGTTTATGTTAGGTAGTGTTAGTATTTATTTGATTATGAATATTGTTTTTATATAAATTATCATTATATCAGCTTGTTAAAATGTGTTTAGTTTTTAATGGCTTTCCGCTTTCTCAACAATACTAGCATGCAGGAATTTAGAATATATAGAGTAAAAATTTACGGTTTTTAAGCAACTGACATGAGAACCGGTAGTTTGAGCCAAGCAAACTGTTATTTTAAGGTGTAGAAAAGCAATAACAACCAGACTTTTGGAATCTAATTTCTTAACTTGCTCACAACTCAGCAGTACAAAATTAATATACATGGAACCATGGTTCTAAAAGTTCTATATTTACAAGGTTATATATTTTTTTGTAAACTATTACCTTGTCCCTCCAGGTACGAAGACTCGGCATGCATTTTAAGGGTTCAATAAAATATAATTTTTTAAATTATTTTAATTTTTTTCTAAATAAAAATAAAATATTTAATTTTTATTCAAAAAAATAAAGAAAAAATAAATTATGATACTATACTTTATAGTAGTCTTAAAATGCATGCCAAGTATAATAAAAAAAACTGTAATGAAATGAGGGGGACGGACAGAGAAATATGTTTAAGTTACTAAATTAAATATTATATTGTTATTTTAATTTATCTGATTAATTATTCCGATTAGTTTTTACGAGTGGGTAATCGGTCCCTACTTGAATTATTACTGCCTCCGGACTTATACCAGGTGTACTGTTCTTTCTGGGCTAGAATGTTGAACCATCGGGCCAAGGCCTTTTGGGCTTCATGGGC
>PHNY01246046.1:0-10668 GCA_003724115.2 Anethum foeniculum
TCGACTTGTTTGTGTTTGTTTCGATTACTTGAACTTAACGAAGAACTCAAAAAGAAATCGAAATAATTGTGAGTATTGTATTCAACCCCCCCCCCTTCTACAATACTTTGGGACCTAACAGAAACCTCTCATAAGACAATATCTCCAATAACTACACACAAGCAGCTATGCTTACTAGTCTTCCTCGTAGCAAACTTCAAACCTCTGTACAAATGAGCCAACATAGCTGCACCCCAAGCATAGTTACGTATCTCCTGAATGTTAGCCACAGACTGAATATATCGAATATGAACATAAGCCCTCTCTCCATGTAGAAAAGGTACAACACCAATTATAAATAGCATGTACGCCTGTGTGTGTACAACAGTCGCACACATATCCCCTTTCACTGCGGTCTCCTAAGCTTCTAGTGTCGCATATTCACATTACCACAAAAATACTCCAACTCATTTCTCCCCACCCCATCCCACACATCATCGCTAATATGATAGCGGTTATCTAATATAATATTTGCATTGTTAGGACCCGACAACATAGCACTAAAATCCTCAAAATTATCTATCATGCAAAATTACACGTAATTACATTTAACAATGCATATTTCAGAATTCAAAATAACAACAAATTACAATGTGACAAAGTTCACCTAATCAACATTCGCTAACTCGATTAAACAGTAATTGAAGCCTAACTACAATGCAATAAATTACAATGAAAAATATAACAAAACTTCAATTCGAGAATAAGCACTAATTCAAGATACACAATAATCGAAGCCTAATTCAAGATAGACAGTAACTAACCCTAATTTAGTGCTAATTCAATCATTATAAATCCTAATCACTAACAACATAACAAACCGAATTGATTATATAATAATTAACCCTAGTTTCAGTACCTATTTTGAGTATAAACACCAATTACAAGTAAACACAATCCATTAAAACACTAAACTAACCCAGCTATCACTACATACATTATATACATAGATAAATACATACGAAATTACATAGAAAACATGAGCATACCTCGCAAACGTGAAAAAATCGAAAATGTGAAGCTTCCTTTCGATGATTTGAAGTTGAAATCGGTGATATCACCCTCTTCTCGCCCTTCAATCGTACCTCATTTCACGCTCTTTTCGTCTGTTCTTCGTTTCGATAATTTGGGGTTTAAAAAAAAGGTCGGTATTGCGAAAACATACCGTAGTAAGGCAAGGAGGATAAACACGTAATCTGGTCATATTACGGTATAATAACGTAGCACGGGTAATTTTATTTATCAAGATTGTTGAATCTTCAATTTGACGACAGGAAAATCTGTTGCTGTGAAAACCATCCGCCAGGGACATGGGCCTTCAACAAAACCACTTCCTAGTTTTCTTCACCTAAAACTTTTTTATATACAGTAACCATGTTTTTATGTAGTTTAAATATTTATTAATCTTAATTTTTGTTTCAAGTTAATAAACTTTTTATCGCTTAAGATTTTAAGCTACTAAGTTTGGGTTGTTTAAATGAAAAAATAATTGTATTATTTAATTAGTTGAAGACATTTTGAGTTACTACTTACTAAATGCATGATCATCATAATTTTTTTTGTAAATACGTAAAAGATACTAAATCATATACTTCTCTATAATCTTACATACAATAAATTATTAAAATTATATTAAAATGAAAATTTACATATATGGGCGGGACCAAATCCAAATTAAAGTAAATAATTTTTTTTTCAATTCTGTTTTTTAATTAAAAATTATTAACAAATTACTAAACACCTACTAGCATTAAAATATAAATCATATTTTATTTTAGTACCGATTATTTTAAAATTCTAGTTCATATACAGCACCTAACACATAAGTAGAGATGTTCAAAAAATCCGAAACCCGAAATCCGATCCGATCCGATCAGGTAAAAAGCCCGAAAAGTCCGATTCGGTAAAAGTCCGGCCCGGTTCGGCCCGGCCCGCGGGACTTAAACGGATCTCCTTTTTTCTTGAAAATCCGGTCCGTCCCGGTCCGAAACCCGAAAAATCCGAATAAAAGCCCGGATTTTAAAAAGACGTTGATAAAAGCCCGGTTCTAAAAAAAGCCCGGATAAAAGCCCGGTTCGGCCCGGATAAAAGCCCGGGCTTTTTTAAAAGCCTGGATAAAAATTCGAATTTTTTATATGAAATTTATAAATATACAATATATTTCATAAATTTTTAAAAATAATATTATACAATTAAAAGCAATTGAGGTATATTTGGTTGATCTTTTTATTTGTTACATTAAATAACAACCGTTAGTGCTTTAGGTTAAAGAATCGTTGACTGTAATATTACAGAATATGCTGTAATATTAAAGAAAGAGAACTGTTAAATATAATATTAATAAATATTATTTGTTTTGGTATCTAACTAATATTTCTCATAGTTTGACATATTTTTTTCGGTACCTAAACTACTCACAGATTGAGCCACAAGATATAAATTAATATTTAATATATAAATAAAAAAAAGCCCGGATAAAAGCCCTGCCCGGCCCGATCCGGCCCGGCCCGCAGGCCTAAAACGGGCCTCATATTTTAGAGGAAACCCGGCCCGGCCCGATTTTTAAAAAAACCCGGCCCGATCCATTTTGAAAAAGCCCGGGCTTTTTAAGGCCCGGATAAAGTCCGGCTCCATGGGCTTTTTGTGCATCTCTACACATAACTGACATACTGGTATGTTGATGGCCATGAGTTTGAAAACCAAATTACATATGTTGCATGAATTACGGCCCCTTTCCCTCCAATACCGGGTGGATCCCATTAATAGAAACCATGTAATTTATCTAAAGCAAATTTAACTTTAAGAATTAAAAAAGAAATGGATGTCATCATCTCATTTATCCCTCTGCTTCTGCTCCCTGCAAAAAAAGAAATACCAATCAGAGTCTGTACTGACCTGTTGGAAATCCCAGCTGTATATTGGTCCAAGAATATTTGTGTTTGTTTCTTGGACCAATATATGTATGTAACAGCCCTTGTATCACATTTCTGTTTCTGATTTGCAACTCCATGCATGTGCCCTTCCCAAGTACATTTCTTCTTTTATAGTTGTGCTATTTTTTAGCCATTATGCTTTCTCATTCCCTTATTTCTATTTTCATATGTTTAGCTTTTATCATTTATTCTTTTAGGGAAAGTCATGTACATGTGTTGACATGTTACTCATTCTATGGTGTTTGTTCTAACATTTTGTTGATTTTGAGTTGAATTAGTTGCATGCTATTTTGAGTTACATGCCACCTCACTTAGCACCCCATTGGCATCCGAACAACTCCAATAAAGGTGTCATGCCACGTGGCATTGTCACTTAGTGTATATGTGTCTTGTGAGAATGAAAATGACATGTATCATAGCTTCAAGGTGTATAATTCTTGCTCATTCTGTTTCATCATCCTGAACAGTTGTCCATTATGAGTGAATTATGCTAGTTAAAAAACAGACATGCAAATTTCTATCTTTCTATCATTTTTAGCTTGTGGAAATACTTGAGTTATGATGGCTTTTATGATTTTCCGATTAACTTAAGCTTTACATATGGTCTATTGGATTTTGGGATCAAGCTGTTTAACTTATATACTTGGGATTTCAATAGTTTAACAGTTATCTGACATAATGTGAGCTGATTGTCATAAACCAAATTAAGTTATTCACTCTCTACAGACATTAGTCGATCGACAAGCAGCTGGCAGAGTCTGAGGAATAGGACCATCAGTCTTGTCTTGCCTTATAGAACTTCATTTTCTCTGTGGAGTCTTAATTAACTCTATTTGGCATGAATGTTTTTATATTATCATTTGAAGTAATTCAAGCTATACAAAAGTTATTTGATTTTACGACTAAATCGTTGAAAGAGAATATAATTCAAATTTTGACAATAGTCTTTATTTTGATAAATGCAGATAAAACTGTTATATGTTTTAATTGTTTCAAACCTGCACCTAAAACAATCTGTAGGTTGAAGATATTGCATATATCAAGAATTTCATAAATGAACACTTAAACTGAGCTACATATAGATTGTAATCCGTCTTGTTCAGATTTAATTTAAGACTGAGAAGAACATAATAATTAATATATGCACTTTTGACATGATTATTTCCTACTCCCTTTAGGGTTTAGGCCAAACAATTTAGAAGCAAAATGCATTCATAAATAAATACGATCCATCACATGGTTGTTATTTTTCTCCACTTCAAAGTATATCTGTATAAACCTTACACGTATCTTCCCGTATGCAGGTAGGCATTTCCACCCAAAATGGGTGTCAAATTATCAAAACCTGGGCCAGGGGTTGCTGCAAACATGGGCGCGGTCAAAGTCCATCACCAGCTGATTAATTATCTCTCCAGAAGTTTTATTCGCAAGTTGGTATCCAAGAAACGAAGGCGAATGCTAGTTGGTGGATACGATCTTGACATGACATATATTACTAACCGTGTATTGGCAATGTCATTTCCTGCAGAACGAATAAGAGCCATGTATCGTAATCCTATGTGGCAGGTCAAGTCTGTACTCGACATGAGACATACGGGGCATTATAAGGTATGAGTTAAAAACCAAATGACTGCATTGTTCTGCCCCAAGGTCTTGTTCTTGTTCACTTTCATACCTAGTACAGTTTGCATTATCTAAACATTCTGCAGTTGATTGTGTTATGGTTAGAAGTATAGACTTGTGTTCAAATAAAAATTCTCTTAGC
Source organism: Anethum foeniculum (assembly GCA_003724115.2). Taxonomy (NCBI): domain Eukaryota; kingdom Viridiplantae; phylum Streptophyta; class Magnoliopsida; order Apiales; family Apiaceae; genus Anethum; species Anethum foeniculum. Next base: position 4,738 of record PHNY01246046.1, read on the forward strand.
CTACAAACAATGAAATGTGTTCATATTCTTTTCACTAATTCTGTTTGTAAGTTTGTAATTCTTATATATGTGGGTTATAAAATCTATTATTATGTTAAAATCATGTAATCTTATCTTTATATTCAGTGAATCTTGCATAGTAATTTACTGACTCACAATCATTGGTAGAGCTTGTAATCTAAGATGGTTTATAGCGGAGTAAGTATGACTCATCTGTTCCAAAGAAAACTTGTGAATATTTATCAGGTTCTATTTTGTGTATTATTATCCAGTACTGTTGGGAAGATTACTTGCAAAACACAGAATTAGTAAACTAAAGTACCTGAGTCTGAGTCGCGTACTAGGTTGTTCCCTTTAAGACATTTCGCAGCTCTGCCCTAGGTGCAAGCAGTAGATAGCAGTGGCATCCCCAGGATAAAACAGCCTAGAACTTTCAATCTGTCTCAATCATATCTTGTATTAGAAATTGATTGGAATCTACGCAGCTCTTACTTTTGCTCAAGAATACTTATTTTTATTGAATTATTATGGGAGAAATCATATATTCAAGTAGTGATCAGTATTGTTCTATATATATAGATGTGAGAAGAATATAATCAAGAGAATAGAAACTGATGCCATAATGTACTCTCAATAGCTATAAACGGCTATAAAAATAACTAAGGCATTAAGAATCAGATACGAAAATAATGAAAAGTTGTAAATATATATCAACAAGTACATACTTCCTCTGCAGATAACTTCTAATCTTTAATTTACTTCTCTAGGTTGCTTCGAAAGTTGTCCATCACCTTACTTGAAATTTATTCTTCTGTGTAGGTCTTCAACTTGTGTATAGAACAATCTTATGATCCATCACATTTTCATGGCCGCATGGAGAGGTTTCCATTTGATGACAACCATGTCCCATCTCTTGGTATATTAAAAGCATTCTGTGAGAGTGTGGACTCATGGCTTTCAAGCAATCCAAGAAATATCGTGGTTGTTCACTGCATGGTACAGTTGCAATCTTAAGAAAGAGAGCAAAATTATATAATAGTATTGAAAGGATTTTGCTGGTTGATGTCATTTTTTGACTTCTTGGAAATTGAATGTATCAGTCTATTGTCTTGTATGGACAATTTTCTTTCTTAAAAGAGGTGTTAAGAACCGAAAAGGCTGATGCTTTGTTTCGTTGAGGGAGAATGAAATTAGAAGGGAACAATAGATATAGGAGGGAAGATATAAAAAAAAGGAATGTAATATATATATTGTGATGGAGAAATGGGAGGAATGGAATGGAGGAAGGAATGAAAATTTTGTTCACTTACCCGTAATAGACTTGAAATTTTATTCCATTCCATTCCTTCCAATCATCCCAACCAAACAAAAATAAAGATTCTATAATTTGTCACTTCAGCACCTGACATGGGCAAGATCAGATGTGTTTGTGCCCAAATACCTAATTTTAATGTGGTTCATATTTGCAGGCGGGAAAAGGTCGGACAGGGTTGATGGTATCCGCGTACCTAGTATACACTGGCATGGCAGCAGAGGATGCACTTCAGTTGTATGCTGATAGGCGGACCACCGATGGTCAAGGAGTAAGTCCTCTTTAATGTAATGCATAGTTATCATGATATGTTAGATAGGAATTATAGGGAAACCATCATCTTTTAAATACAATACTCTTACCTCAATCACAACAACTTAAAAAGCACCACCAAGCTTGTATAGTTTCCATGTTAGTACTAAAGAAGTTTCACTAGAACAAATTTATTGCTGTTGGTTAGGACAAATTTATGGCTTCAGGTTCAGAAGAATATTGCTTACAAGTGGCTGAACATTTTTTCAGCAGTTCCTGTTTGATTTATCTGAAATTGAAAAATATAAATAATCATAGACAAGTGGGTGATTCACGTATTTCATCGAAGATTATGGGACAGCTGAAGATTAGTCAAATGGCAAAACAATTGCAGTGTTTGTTTGGATTAGCTTAAGTAATTGTTGACAAATTAAGCACAAGTTCTTTAAGTTGCTTAAAGAACAGTTAAACACAGAACTTTCATCTTTGACACAGCGAAGGCAATGTTCATCATATATAAGTTTTCTAGATTTTGGTTGATACATTTCTTAATATCACAAATTTTGCTCTTAAAAAACAGACTTGATTCACATTATTATTCGAGTTCGAATTTTAGTAATTTGACTCTGGTTGTGAATAGAAATATTCATCTTTGCAAGATTTAAGTTGTTGGTAACATTAACGAGTACATGATATGAGTTGGTTAAACAGGTGTCTATACCAAGTCAACGTCGCTATGTGGGCTACTGGGAAAAAATCCTTTCTTTTCCGAAAGGAGTGAGTCGTGCTCCTTCAAATGTTAATTTACCTAAGCCGTGCAACAGAGAGTTGCGGCGTATACGCATTTATGATGCAGTTAACATTAAATCTGTCTTCTTTGTGGTCTCTCAACTGGAAGAGGTAAGAAACTCATTTATACACGTTTAAGATTCTCATTGAAATATAAGGAAAAGAAAACATCAGTAGCAGGTGCTATTATCTCTATTTAATGTATTCTGGACTGCTTATAACAAGTTTATGTCGAGAGGGTGTCAGGTTTCAGGCCTTATTCGTTTATGTATAAAAGTGTTGACTTGCTGTTATTCCAAAACTTACTGAAATTATATTAACAACTATAATAACTTAAAGGAAGAAACTGATAGTATACAAGTCATTTTGTGTTACCCTAGTCGTGTCCGTATCATCTTCGGGGTTTGTCTTTGAAAATTGTGTAAATTATTGACTTAGGTTTGAGATGTATTTTCGTTTTCAGGGGTTGTGTCTGAAAATCGTGTAAATTATTGACTCAGGCTTGAGATGTGTTTTGAGACGTATTAGATAATGCCACCCCTGAAGTCATGTTACAAAAATGTAGATTAGTTTTTGTGCTGGTTTTTTTGGTCGATGGACTTACATAAATTGACATTGCCTTCAGACGATATGTCTGCATTTATTTCTTTTCTGTTGGCTCACTCAGTTGTCTAGATCCAGAATGCCAATCCTAGGCTTATTTAATCTTCTGACTAGTTCTTGTTATTGCAGAATCTACACATGTTCATATTTTTTACTTGTTAAGTTGTTTTGTTCTTATTTGATGTCAAGAGTTGTAACCATGTATTGTATCCAGTATCTACATATATGCAGACAAGAGAGCTTTCTAAACCATCTCCTGTTCTAAGATTGAGGCAACTTGTACAACATTCCTTAAGAATAATACGTTTGAGTTCATTAGTATCCGTCCTATAACTGTACATGTGATTCCTCCGTCCCATAACTGTACATGTGCTTCCTCACACTTTAAAAAACAGGTTCCTGGTCAGAGGTATCAGCCACTAGCAGAAGTTTCGAGGAATTGCTGTAGACCAATTAGGGATGGTTGGCAGACAACAGATTGCGATCGATATTATTATTCCATGGGTGAGAGGGATGACCTAGGGAAGCAGACCGAAATGAAGGAGTCTCGTCTGGTTGTGCAAATGGACACAGAGATACCGGCCATCTACCAGAAAATCTGTCTTGAGTACAATTACAAAAAACCACTACAAGTAAAGTTTAGCAGTGTAGATGAATATACCTTTAATCATTACGAAAATCATGCATGCTTTTTAATCAATTTCTCTTTTCTGTGCTTACTTAATTGTTATAGAATTTAAAATCCAAAATTGCACTGCTGACCAAAACAAGAGTGTGGTGCACTGCTGATGATAGAAACCAACTAAAAGAAGTTGCATAACAACTACATTGATATATTGTTATGTGGAAAAATTAAAATGAATATGAGAAACTTCAAAATTTTAAGTACAGGTTGATTTTTAAGTTCATATATCAGACAAATAATATGATTTAATTGGAACAGGTTACTGGAGATGTTCGTGTAGCTTTCTATGAAAAAATGATTGGGGGGCGTCTCTTTTATCTTTGCTTTAATACTTCATTCATCAGTAACAACTTGCTCCAGGTATTACTTGCATTTCTAGTTTTGGCTAAGATCTTCTTTATCAATTACAGAAACAATATGTTTAAAACTTGACAAGAATCCATTAAACCTTGGCAAATTTTGCAGTTTGCTGTGAGTGATCTGGATAAAATTGGAAAAAGGGGCAAGTCGATAAGTGGTTCTGCCTTCTGTGTGGAGTTGCTCTTTGGTCCGCGTAACACCATTGGAGTGCTTCCAGCTCCTAGAGATGCTTAAATCTTTAATTTTTACAAATAGTTCAATTACAGATCTAGTTTTAAATCCTTAGATACAATCTGTGTTTTCTTTATTAGAACTCGGATCCATCTAATTGAATTCATTTTATCATAAACAACTCCGTCCAATATGTTGTACCAGTACTCAGTACATGGACAATCCAGAAGCCAAAAAATGAAACTCCTCACTTGTCCGATAGAATTCATCTTGTGCATTAATATTAAATCTCTCACTGCAGCATTCCAAAAAAGAAAAGAAGTCTTTTTCCGAGTTATTCTATCACTTCTTGTAACAGAAGCCTCATTTATTTTTGCAGTAAAATTGACAGACATAAATCTTTAGTCACTTTTCATCTCAAGTCAACTAGATAAACATTAAAACACATTTGGTAATTCCAATTAAAACTAGTCACAGGTTTGAAAATGCAAAAATAGACGCTGTGTATGTATATGAAAAAACTTCCAAACTTGGAAGAGTTACATTCCCAGGAAAAAATGGTAAACTTTGTGATTACCAAAATTGTATTCCCCGTGTTGCTCTGATACCAATCTCGGGCTTGAAACATTAGAACAAGTCCAGTGAGTTATTGCTATAATTTAGCACCAAAAAACAGTTTTTTGATGCTAAAATAGCACCATGTCTTCAATGGGTCGTTCTAAATTTTGTTTCAAATTTTACTAACTTTCAAATACTCCATACTTTTGTAAACAAATTTAACGTTCTACATGCTCCACATATCCAAGTACCTCATTTATCTATCCTACTACGCCTCGTTCCTGGTCCTTTCACGCCATCTCTTTACCATTACTTTCAGGGAGAGTTCACGAACCTAACAATTGGAGAAAGGCTTATTGACCTTTTGACCCTTAGAGTAATACCGCGTGTTCTAAGGAACCCCAAAAGTACTGAGTCGTACCTATTGGCCACCAATGTATGTACTTTCATACCCTTCGACCCTAAAACCGATATAGTCAACATAAAGGTATATATCGGATGGGAAAAACAGTCTTTTCATATGATTAAGGGTCAAAGGGTATGAAACCCCATACTTTGAGGGTTAAAAAGGTACAACCGCAAAGGGTATATACAAGAAGTAAAATTGGATTACTGATCTTATTTTACAAACAATTTCTAAAACCAACACGAATTTTGCAATCTGACAAGTTGTAGTACTAATTATCAAGTACACAGTACCAGAATATAAACAAATTTATAATCTTCTGCAAATAAAAGGGGCTCATAATGGCATGTCAGTATAAAATGCTAATACTGACATTATAAAATGCTCAGATAATNTTACCATTCGTTTTCACTAGCAAGTAGCAAAATGTCATCAAATATAGAATCCAGAACTGCAACAACTAAGACGATCATATCCACCATCGGAACTATCACTGCCACTGCTAGTTTGCTATGGTGGTACGTAGCATAGAACACCAGGGTTCAAGTCTTCTAGTATCACAAAAATAATATATCTTGCTATGGAGCATCTCACTTGCTATGAAGCGTAATGAGGAGGTGGTAGATACATTCAACGACATTCAGTTTAAGTGGACTTGGGTGTGCGAAACACTTCAACAACCCAATACATACTACAATCGTAACCAAATGAGGTCATCAAGATCGGAAGTCCGGTATTTTGAGCTCACTTTTCACTATAAACACCAAGAACGAGCTCTTAATTCTTACTTGCCAT
>PHNY01246140.1:0-12795 GCA_003724115.2 Anethum foeniculum
TATATATTTATATATTTATATATATATATTTATATATTTATATATATATATATACACACACACACACAGGATTTTATATATATATATATATATTTATATATATTTATATATATATATACACATACACACACGATTTTTCCTTTAAATACCTCTGGGGGGAGCCTACAAATAAGTGGAATACATTGGTCAAGGGCTTCCCTTTAGCTTCCAGGACAATTCTTTTTTGCATTCCGGCTGGTGCTCCCAAACATGGACTTCCAAGAAATGATATGAATGTGCTGCCTTTTCATGGGGCGGCATGTCGATTAAAATTCAAGAGTCTCCTCAACTTGTTTTTGCTCAATAATTTCCAATTTCCCTGACTCCATGCTCACCGCGGGGGGTCCGAAAATACACCACAAACGACTCTATCGTTCACTTTCAATAACTCTGTCCGCTCCATTTCAGTATTGAAGCGGTTAAGATATCCTTCCGAGGCAAAGCCGCTGCCGTATTTGAGGCTGCCAAGTGGGAGCCTGTAAGTCAAAGAACATGCCTGTGAAATTATTATCAACTGGTAACATGTTTATGGAGGACCTAGCAGCCGGTCGGGAAGAGACAATGACTCGCCTCATTTGTCATGTCGTTACTGGCATTATTGCACCTTAAGCTTTGTGCATCCTTTCAGCAATAAATGGATCCGGTTCCTATTTAGGGGTACGTATTCCTCATCCATCCCTTCCAAATCAATTTTCCAACTTCCCTCAGGTGGAAAGCAGCGATTGGACTTTAAATCCTGCTCCAAAACTCTTGCTATAGGGCTCCCAAGCATCAAAGGGTTCCCTTCGTCAGCCCATCTATATTCGTGGGGTGTGCCGCGATTGTGGCACCCGTAGACTCTAAACAAGACAATATCATGATGATTATGTGGGACATTTAATGGTGGTTCTATTTGGCCATCTTTTTTCCGGAATTCTTCGCCATTTCTCAACAACTCCTACTTACAGGACATGCCAGCAAACATAATTTCTAGATTTCCCGGTGTAGCCAAGATATTAGGGGTGCACATAGGTTTACAAAACCGACTAAACCGACCATATTTTCGGCCGATCAACCCAAACCATTACAAACCGATAGATATTTGGGTTACAAAAATTTTAACCCGACTTTAATGGGTTGGGTATGGGTTTTAATTTTTTTTAGCCGACCCAACCCAACCCGAATATATTTAATATACTACTTACCTATTTATATTTTCATTGCAAAATGCTGCTAAGTTGACACATTTGGTTGTTCAAAATCTGAACCTATTACATTTTACATTCAGTTAGAAGGTTTTAGTTTGCATTAGTTTATGCACTGGTTGATCTTTTATGTATTTTTAATTGATATATTATATTGTAAAAACATAATTTGATTATACAGTTGCATTGCAGTAGATAGTTTACTCATTTAAATCCTTTCATTTCAACATTTAGATAAATTACTTGGCCATTGACATGTCTTTTATGTTTTTATATAAATAATAGTGTACACCAACATTGTGCTATTTGTTATGATCAGTTCGAACAATGGAATATATAAAAATTTTAACCAGTTTTTTTTTTTTTTATAAAAAAACACATTTTTGAGATAGCTTTTTTAATTTAAATATTAATAAATTACCCGTCCAAACCAACCCAAACCGATATATAATAATTAGGGTTGGGTTACGAATTTATTTTTTACGGGTTGTGTTGAAAATTTTTAAACCGATTTAATTGGGTTGGGTTGCCGAAATGCCTTATACCCGGCCAATCCGACCCGTGTGCACCCCTACAAGATACAGTTGTCCAGCGCCTTAGGTTTTGACAAACATTCTCCCTTGTGCACACTTTCCTAAAGCATTTTTTTAGACCATTCTTCACGTGGGCTCTGACCAAAATTGACCTTTTCCTCTCATTGCCGGATGATTGTTCGGACTTTGCGTCTAACTCATTTTACCGTTTAGATTCTCCTTCGAAGGAGTTCAATCTTTCCTCTAACATTTGAAGGTGGTTAAGTACCTTGTCCATCGCCTTTATCTCGTCCGTCATCGGCGTGGGACGGAGTTTTGTTATCTGCCATTTTTCTTCCAAAAAAGACAATAGTTTACCTAGTTCTTCCTTCTAGAGCCAATTTGTTGTAGGAGGAATTTGGATACAACAAATTAGGAGGTTGGTGCGGTCGTTACTGGAATAGCACCGTTAATCATGGTGAAAATCAGCCGTCCGATAAGACACGTTACTAGGGGATGATGTTTTTATTGAAGATTGGGACTGAATCTACGGGATAGGAGCCAAGGACCTTACAAGTCCTGTAAGATCAACCAAGAACTCCTTGTAATCTGTCACACAAAAGTATAGATGCTCCTGCACTAGCAATTGTCCGTAGAAATGGCCAAGAGATCTCATGAACTACCTACATACCCTTATTTATAGGGGATGAAGTCCGTTGTAGTTCTTAGATTGGGTCACAAGTCCTGTGAATCAGTTCCGAGTGTTTATCCTGAAGAAATAAGGCATATATCAAGTTTCCCGGATGAAGTAGGAATGTGTGGATGCCTATCATTAATGTATATCCGCGTGTTATGTATATTTTCGGGTAATATCCCATAGTCTAATTTTTATCATGTAGAGGTGCTATTGTGAAGTGTTCCTAAAAGATAGTAGGTTGTTCTTATCCTGATCCGCGGTTCTTCCAGACTTCCGCGGGAGTCTGCCCAGGGTAACCCAGCCTAATAGCCTCAAAGCTTATAACCTGTCCTAAAAGTTTGTTCCTAGAACCTCTCCCTACGTCCTAGAGTGCCATGGGTTGTGTTATGGGTCTATGACCTGCCAATGCCTATCCTGGACTGTTATGAGTTCCTCCAAAATATTATATTTTTTAATTATCATAAGTTCCTTGAGAGCCTCCAAACAATTATATTTTTTAATGAATTGTACCCAAAAACCCTCTTTAGACCCTTTACCAAACCAAATAAGACAGGTCCTACATAAAAGGTAAGTTCCTAACTAAGAAACCTAAGCTAAAAGCGCAAGACCTAAATATACCCTACGTGAGATTTGACTAACATCACTAAATTACTTAAACATTTGATACATTTTTTATTTAATATTTATATTAATGTATTTAAATTTTTAATTAAATAAAAATATTTTTGAACAAGTATATTTGATTTTTTACAATGACATTTTAAACGTCATTATTTATGAAATACAATACAGTAACATTTTAATATCTTAATCAATACCGCTGATTTTTCTTTCCATACAATTGGTTTAACGGCTGTAAATAAGTTGGTGATATTCAGAAAATAAACATAAAAAAACAGATTTATCCGTTTCAGAAAAAAAAACAGATTTATCGATTTTTTTTATAGAAATCAAATACTACTCGTTTTATGGCCTGCTTAAGCAACAACCCTCACTAACATGAAGGGCCTGTTTGGCTAACACCAACTTATCAACTTATCGACTTATTTCGAATTTTTTTTTTCATATTTACATGTTGATTTTTAGAATTAAATATTTAAGTAGGATTTAGTTTCTCTAATATGCAAAAACTTATCAGAAATAAGTAACTTATTTCAGAAAAAAGTACAGTTTGATGTACTTTTTTCAGATATAAGTAACTTATTTCTGACAAATAAGATTTCCCAAACGGGCACGAAGTCTCACTCCCTCTTTTGACTTCTAACGTTTTATTAAAGCTACACAATTCACGAGTATGATACTTTTACACTAGCGCCAGTCTAAATATACAGTTATCGTTCAATAAAATTCTAAAACAAAATCTTGGGGAGTTTAATTTGTGAATCTTGAAAATGGCAGAGGGTCGAATGAGAAGAATGGTGGGTAAAGAATATTTAACATATGCTTACATTCTCCTCTACATCTGCCTCTCCGCTGGTCAGATCTTCTTTAACAAGGTATACATATGATCTTGTTATTACAATTCTTCAGTTTTGATGTCTAATTGTTTGAAATGAACACATTTTTATTTAAATAAATGAATTCTTTAGCTTGGTTAAAGTGGGTATTTTTGTTATGTTTGGTTAATGTAGAAACTGAGGTGAGCACTGTACATTATAATCCTATTGGTGAGTTCCCAAGAAAGTGATTTGGCAAAATTGTATTAGTGGGTTTCAACAATTGTGCTCTATGTGTGAATTTCTGCGGAAAGACAAGATTTTTTTGGATTCATTAGTAGTAGTTTGTATGTTTGCGTAGCTATATTTGGCTTTTCTTTGCCCCCTACGAGCCCCCCATTTGTTGTGCTCTTGGTATTGATCAAACTTCAATTCGTATCTATTTTTTCGTTCCCAATTAAAAGAATTGAAGTAGGGTTTCGTGATCTCGAGAATGCTGTCATACTACACACTTTCAACATTCCTTTGATGAATTAAGATTTTACACAACTCGGGGTTCCTCAAGAATCCAAGTAGATAAATTATTTACGTAGGACACTTAAGTCAGTAGCTTATCAAACTTAATCTTTTTACTTATTATCCAACTATATTAGGTCTAAATGTTTGAATTCATTTGTAAATGGTACTTGTTCTATGTTGTAATAGTAATGCTGAATTTTGAATTGCAGTGGGTGTTGTCATCGAAGGAAATAAATTTCCCGTATCCTCTCGGATTAACTCTGCTTCATATGATCTTCTCCTCTGTATTATGTTTTGCTTTGACCAAATTTTTCAAGGTAATATGTCAATTGACGTCTTTTTAACACCTATGATATACTATTTGGATTTACAACCTTGTAATGTGAATCGCATCTTTTTGCAGATATTGAAAGTTGAAGAAGGGATGACTGCAGAAATGTATGTACTAAACATGTTTTGCAATACCTACACATAATACATGTTTTGTTATGCTAAAAGCATTGAAATTGATTATGAGTGAAAAAATCCATAAATTTTCATTCCTAGCTACTCAATTTCTCAACACCCACTCCCATGCATATTCTAAGCGTACCCGGCCTCTCTTCTCGCTATGCATAAAATTTTGTACTTTGTACGAGCGAATACCTCATAAACGTGAGAACATGAGAGTAGCAATGGTTTCTTGAAGTAAACATATAATTACTTGTTTGTTTGTTGTATATTTGTTTTCGTTTTTATTATTGAACCAAGAAAAAAAATTAATTGCATTTCTTAAACATTCAGATATGCCACTTCAGTCGTCCCAATTGGTGCAATGTTTGCAATGACTCTTTGGCTTGGAAACACTGCTTACCTTTATATTTCTGTTTCATTTGCACAAATGTTGAAAGCAATAAGTAAGTACAAGTTTTTTTCTCAATTTTCGACTTCATTTATGTTGCAATTTTGCTTCCTTAAATGTGAATCTGATGATCTATTTGTGACATGTATATCAAGGCACTACTTGCTTTATTTGACCACCATCCCAATAGCAAGTTGTGATAAAGCATAATGCTTTGTTTAATTGAAATTTGCAGTGCCAGTAGCTGTTTTCATTCTGGGAGTAGCTGCAGGACTTGAAGTAATGAGCTCTCGTATGCTTCTTATAATGTCTGTGATAAGTTTCGGTGTTCTGGTGGCTTCGTATGGAGAAATAAATATTAATTGGATTGGTGTTGTGTACCAAATGGGCGGTGTTCTGGGTGAATCTTTGAGGCTTATATTCATGGAGATTTTTGTTAAGAGAAAGGGCCTCAAACTGAATCCTATATCTATGATGTACTATGTCAGCCCCTGCAGGTATGTACTTTCCTGGTCAAAGCTTAGGTTCTATAATTCCTACCGACCATATTGTGTATATATAGAATATGTTATTGTGTATAAACTTGGTGTCTAATGCAGCGCTCTTTGCCTACTGATCCCATGGATATTTTTGGAGAAGTCAAAGATGGACGCACAAGGATCATGGAGTTTTCAACCTCTAGTACTCATACTTAACTCACTTTGTACCTTTGCTCTGAATCTCTCTGTCTTCTTAGTTATCTCGCATACAAGTGCTTTGACCATTCGTGTGGCCGGAGTTGTGAAGGATTGGGTGGTCGTTTTGTTATCAGCCCTTCTTTTTGCTGATACAAAGCTGACTCTCATCAATTTGTTTGGTTATGCAATTGGTAAGTAAGCAATTATACATATAGCACTCTGATCAGTCAAGTGGACTCCTGTCAGTTTTTTGTGTGTTTGTGGTTACATTTTAAGTTTCATGTCAAGTGCTTGCAGATGTAAAACCGGTGATACTCTTATATGTATCACAATGCTAATAAATATGCAATTAATTTAGAAAATAGGAGATAATATATAAATAAATAGGCATCCTCTCTCTTGTGTTGTCACTTAATATACTGAACCTGTAAACCCTGCATTTTATTAGTACATAACCATAGTGAAAATGACATCTAGTCGGGAAAGATAATGATCTACTATGAAGTTTCTGCTGTTTTATTTAACTGTAACTCTGATATTGGAGCAGACAAAAGTATTAATAATTAAGTGGAGGATGGGTATACTTTTAGTTCCTGTAAGTATATATTCCTTTGATCGTTTTGTATTGGTGCAGAGGTCTTTGTTATTATATAAATCCATATAAACACTGCACTAAACTATCATTTTCCTGCAGCCATTGCCGGTGTAGCTGCTTACAACAATTCCAAGTTGAAAAGGGAAGTTGGTCAAGGCAGCCCTGGTGGGTCACAACATGGTGAATCTGTACCATTGACTTCTCAAGCGACCTCTACTTAATAGGTGCACGAGTAAAATGAACTGTGATTGCATTTGTTCTTTGAGTGAGCATTCATCCAGCAACATACACCCATTACCTCAAAGGTGGTCACAAATGTACTTGACAGTTACTTTAGTAACGTGACACTGTTCTTCTACCAAGCCTTGCAGTGTTAGTTACAAATGCAACAAGGAATGAGAACAATTTTGGGTGTGTTCCTGTCTGATATGGCTTGAAAGGGTTGGATATTTTTTAATGTGTTGATCTATTGTCAGTACATGATACGAACAGTACACAGATAATTTTGTAAAACAAAGCACCAATGTTAGCATATTTAATTATCTTGTACCATATAATGTAAATTTAAGGGTCCAAAGTGACCATAATATTTCTTGTGCGACTGCATCCATATTATAGTTGACAATTCTAAAAAATTATTATTACTTTAATTAACACTGTAATGATGATGCTAGTATTATTTTGGCAAAAATGCTCGTACTCAGTATAAATTACAATATACTCCTATTATTCTTTTGATTGAAATTCTTTACCTTTTTAGATGTTTAAAACTAATATTATAGATGTTAAACTTAATATAAGGAAATTTTCAACAGTGACTAATATTTTGTGTTTCCTGACCTATAGTTATTATCTTGTATTTAATTTTTTATAATATCATTTCGTTGCCCAAACCTTAAATTATAAGAAAAATGCTAGAGACTTCAAAATGGTTCCCAAAACTATTCCTGAATGCTTAGTTGTTATTACGTTATTGGTTGTTGACTCATAAATCAGATGAGACCCATCGTGCATAAATATGCGTCCACTAATAAAAATAGACCAAGTGTCATTTGGGACGATTTTGAGATCATTTTCGGGATACGTAGCATTGCTCGAAATATAAACAGTTTTTCTATTATGTGCCGATGAATACATTATGGGTACATAATAAGCATTGAAACTTATAGGTTTAATCCATTTTAATTGGTTATTTTTTTACAATAGTAGTGGACTCTTGCATTTACAAAAATTTCCCTGCATTTATAATAGTGATGGATCGAAATAATTGAATAATAATTAATTTTAATTTTTAATCACTTATTTTTAAAATATGTATGACAAAAATAAAAATAAAATTTTTAATAAACACTGATTTTAAACTAGTAACCCCAAAAACCACACATCCATAGCTCTAATCTCCCAAAGGATTACATCATCACATATTTGCATCATTGCAGTAATAAATTTTGGATAGAGTCGAAAACGCAGCAAACTTTCCAAAACAATCATATTGCAAAAAAAAAATCAACAAAAAAAACCCTGATTTACTTTTCAAAGTCACCAAACATACACACACAACACGTACAATATTTTAAGATAAGCAAGAAAAACACACAAAACACACAGAGGAGAGTACCGAACATACAGCACAAGATTTGAAAACAAAATCAAAAACAGGAAAAACGAAAAACAAAAACCCCTCTTCTGTTCTGTAGAGGCCTGAGCGGAGCGAGTGTGCACGACAACAAGGAGCGGTGGAGATCGGTAATCAATGCGGAGGAGTCCGGTGAGAGAGGTCGTTCATGGCCTTGCAAATGACTTGGCAACAACCTAATAACAACAATAACAACAATCACAAGCGTAAAATCAATCGCCCTCCGTTAGGTTTAAAAAATCTCGGCAACTCCTGTTATCTCAACTCCGTTCTTCAGTGCTTAACCTACACTCCTCCTCTCGCTAATTTCTGCCTCAAATCCAAACACACCTCTCTCTGTAAGCATCTCTCTCTCTCTCAATTGATTCATTTTAGGTTTAATTGGTTCAATTGTGTAAGCATCTCTCTCTCTCTCCTCTCTCTCTCTCTCTCTCGCTCGCTCAATTGATTCATTTCAGGTTTAATTTATTGAATTTTGTAGGTGATTTAGCTGTCTCTGAGCGGGATAGGAAGACTGATTGTCCGTTTTGTATATTAGAGAGGCGAATTGTGAGGTCTCTATGTAGTGATCTAACCCTAGATGCTCCGTACAAGTTAACTAATTGTTTGAGGTTATTTGCTGATCATTTTCGTCTCGGTCGTCAAGAGGATGCTCATGAGTTTCTGCGATATGTCATTGATGCCTGTCATAACACTTGTTTACGTCTTAAGAAGCTTCAGCACCATAGGCGTAAGGCTGTGGTGAATGGAGAAAAGGCTGTGGTGAATGGCGGTGGTAGTGAGGGTTTGGATGGGAATTCTGTAGTTAAGGATATTTTCGGGGGTGCTTTGCAGAGCCAGGTCAAGTGTTTGTCGTGCGGGAAGGAATCAAATAAGGTGGATGAGATTATGGATATTAGCCTTGATGTTATGCATTCTGCTTCTCTTAAACAAGCGTTGCATAAGTTTTTTCAAGCTGAGGTTTTGGATGGTAACAATAAATACAAATGCGATAAGTAAGTCTCTTCCCCCTATGTTTTTAGTTTAATTGAATTTATGATGATTGTGCATGTGCATTCATTATTTATTTTCTGTTTGTTTAGCTGTAAGAAATTAGTTTCAGCAAAGAAGCAAATGTCTATTCTACAAGCTCCAAATGTCCTTGTGATTCAACTTAAGGTAGCATACTGTTTAGTATTTTATTGTGCTGTCTTGTTGACATGGATTACCCGTGGTTTAAGGTTTTCTGTATGATCATATTGGACAGAGGTTTGAGGGCATTTTTGGTGGGAAAATTGACAAGGCAATTGCGTTCGAAGAGGTTTTGGTGCTTTCGAGCTACATGTGCAAAGCAAGCCAGGTTTTTAATGCTACCCAACAACATTTCGTTTTTGTTTAGCATTCAGTTATTGGTCCTTATTTTGGTGCATGATATTTTAATGATTGTTACTTTATAGTTTCTCGTCCTTTTAACATTCATATTGTATGTGTCATATATGTATCTTATGCTTTATAAGCTGGGGGTCTTTTAGGAAAGAGCCTCTCTACTTCTGGAGTTAAGGTCTGTACATCTTACCCTCCCCGACATTCTAGACATGTTTCCGCGCAGTCTGAACTGCTTGTCTCAAAGGCAGGTCTGGGCTAGTTGTCACAGTAAATTGGTCCAGCACGAAACTATTCTTCCACCACTGAAGTGAAGAGATTCCCGTATTCTGAAAAATTATTTTCATTTAAATGATCAAAACCTTCATCAATATCTATTACAAAATTTATACCGTCAATATATTTAACAACAATGATAAATGAAGGCACTTCCATCTGTTCAGAATTAACGCTATCTTCTTCCAATAACAATCTTCCTCATGGGCAGCCATGACAAGAACTTAGGTTTAAGACTCCAAATATGTTCCAGTACTCTTCTAGATTTATCTTCACAAGTTTCAAATCCTTTTTAGTCAATTCATTATTGAATCATATGATAATCTGGTCAACACTTACCACCCAAATTATTTACAACTGGAATTTAGAAGTTAGATCTACAATTTCATCCAGAAGAGGAATGCCAGATTAGCTTGTGATGTAGGACATGATTTAAGAACAAAAATTTTGTAGAATAGAAATAGTAAAATGATGAAAACTAGGGTCACCCCCAACCAGGGAAGGAAGAAAATATGATAGATCGACAACCTATAGAAAAGAGTCTTAATTCGATCAAGTTTACTCATGTTGGGGAGTCATACTAGAACTGAAAAGGTTATAAAATAAACTTGTGGGCTAAGGCCTGTAAACAATTAGACTGATTATGAATAAACTAAATAACTATTCAGAGATACCACATATAACTAATATATATAATTAAAAGATATAAATTTATTAAATCCCTTTAGTCTTTTGCATATATGTATTTTTGGTTGTGAATCTACATTAAACTCCAACCACTAGTTACGTGTAATTTTCAGCAATACTAGTCTTGAGGCTTGACTAGTGACTAGCTTATATGGGATACTTTTTGTAACCTGCAATAAGTTCAAAACAGCTTAAAAAAGAAAACTGAGGGACAAAAGTCCAAGGGTCCTTCAGTAAGAAGGTCATGGTTCCTAGCTTAATGAAGCAAGGCTTACTAAATTATGACAAAAAGTACCTTAAAATTCACTTTCATTGAGAGTATTATATATTCTTGACCATGACATTCATTATTTATAAATGACCCCCAAGTTGGAAAAGAGCATTTTCAGATAAAAGGATGATATTATGTATTCATGTCACAATTAATGATATTCACTTATAGAATTATTAAATGTACTATGATTATGCTAATATGCAAAAGTTTTTACCTAGTACCAATTTATCATCTAGTGGTGTATAAAGGCGACTATGGTACATTGACATAAATATATAAAACATGGAAGGCACTCATAAGACACATGATCCCTCAAGGTTGTTAAGTATGTGTTTCTAGTTTTGGTGTAATTTTGTTGGTATAATTTAGCGAAGCGCAAGTAGGAATCCGTTGATAGCCTAGTGGTAAGACTCCTCTCTCATGACCAAATGCTATGTATTTGAATACTCACTCCCTCCGTTCCCATAAACTTAGAATCTCATGCATTAAAAATTATGTAAAATATCAAAAAGAAAAGAATGCAAGTCAGTGTGCATAAATGTTGTATCGTCAACTTATTGTCATTAGGCCATTACAAACGTCAAACATATTCAGGTACTGTTTGTGAGTTTGTCTTATATATTTATGTTGCACTACATGTAGGTTAGTGTTGTTATTTCCCGATATCAATCAATGCAAATCACCAGTAAAATTTTATTGTGATAATCATCCATGCATTTCTCATTTGGTACAAATGTAGACTTGATTTTATTGCACATTCGAATCTGGTTTTCGCAGGGTTTGCAAGGTTTTCTCGAACAAAGCTTGTGCATTGCAACACTAAGTGTTGCTAATGGATATATTCCTAGATTGGTGGACCAATAAAGTAATGATGATGGTAGATTTAGAATTCTATGGAAAAACTTGAATAGGCGGCAATACACTATCCAATAATGATCTCTTTGCAAATATTAATTGCCTAAAGGATATATGTTTACTAATGGTGGAGTGAGATAATCTATACCATTTATGTGGCCAAAAATAGGCTAGGAAGTTAAATAAGAGACAAGAAAACGTTAATTGAAGCGAATGATAAGGTGTTTAAGGAGACGTACAAGCTGATAAACAAGACACCAGAGAGAGGGAAACTAAAATTTATGAACTACTGAGGGTTATATGGACGACGTTACCGATAAATGAGATTGCTTATTTAGTTGATATATCTTATGAGACAAGGGGGATAGGAGACAACCATGGCATCACTATTTGTGTTTCTTTAGATATATCATAAAGGAACACCGATAATGGGAAGGATATTGACCAACAAATCTTTTCAGAAATGTGTGAGGATTAGAAGTGTTAGAAATGATTATGTTGCTCCAGACATGTGGATGTATGATGCGGGACAAATTACGGAATGAAACTTTCTGGAAAAGTTAAGCCCTAAGCCCGCTTTATTACAAATAAAAGATTAAATAGGGGAAGAGAGTGGAGAGTATATTAGTTAATAGGGAGGAAGATAAGAGGCATGCTGTGAAGGACATAAGGACATATGATGAACAAATGAGAGTGTTTACTGTGGCCTTTTATCAAGCCGGTGATATCACCTTCTATAAGAGTTTGTTGAGACGTAAAAATAACTAATTTCTTGTAGGCTTTAGAAGGTACCAAGTGTAGAAGTAGGGGTTTTTCCCGGTTGAAAATTTAGAGCGAGTTGAGGTAGGGACAGGGATCCACCAATTTTTATCGTAGTTCTTTTTTAGGATTAGCTGATAGGCAATAAATCAAAGATGAGTTGTGGGTGCATAGTTCGGATATATAGGGATTCGATAAATATGAAGATTTAGGGATTTCACATGGGGATATGACATATATAAAAAAGTTATATAATATTTATACACATATTATCTTATACATGATTAATTCCATAAAGCAGTAAGATAGTGATCACAATTACATTTAAATGACTATTTGAACAAAGAAAAAAAAAACTGAAGCAAATCCGAAGACCTACAATCTATGTCATGTTGCACTTGCACCCCCTATATTATATAACCGGGAGGGGGGGGGGGGATGGGGCT